>VXBZ01011316.1:947660-966725 GCA_013399135.1 Heliornis fulica | reverse complement strand
AAAAAAAAAAAAAGGAAAAAGCGACAAATGATAAGGAAATACAGTTACTGAATAGAAATAGCAATAGCATCAACCAGAATGCTGTATACTGAAATCTGAGGTAACTCAAATCAGTAATGACTCATATCAACACACTATCTTCACAATTAGTTTTTCACATGCTGCTAAGTCAGAACTTCTCAACTTTTTCTCTTACTACACCACAAAGGAACATCATGATTTGTCATGCTCTTTAACAGCTTTGGTCTTATTTTTTGCATCTACAAGCAACATGACTTAGGAGCACAGGTTTGGAAAAGCAACAGTCCAGATCAGAAATGAATTATTACAGATCTACCTGAGCTGTAAGCAGGGTCACCAGGGAGATGTCCGCTCGTTCCTCTGTGATATAGGTCCGTGGCTTGCCATCCCAGAGAGCACAGTCTTCCAAGTCCATTAACTTCAACTGAGATTTAGACAAACCTGGCGGACGAGCTCCTTGATGCTGTTGTGGTGCTTGGCGCAAACTGATCTGTTTCGGAACTATGTTGTCATCCAGAGCTGAGGCAACACAACTATCTGCTTGGTTAGTCAAACCGCTACCTGAGACAGCCTTTGCGGCCTTTTCCCCTGACGCCGAAGAGTTCGCTTTTTGCTTTCCAGTAAAAGGTGAAGGCAGTATAGGTTTGTAAGATGACCTTCCTCTACTGTTTGCAGATGTCTGTCTGTTCTTTGTCTTCCTACAGGTAGATGGCAGAAGAACAGGCCTGAACGTGTAAGATGTTGATGGAATTATGGTAGACTGCTTCTTTAAAACACTGTCGAGTGTTCGCACATAGCTAGTGCTCTTAGTGGGAAGCTGATACACCACAGGAGCTGTGGGAGCACTCGAAGAGAACTCCATACTCGTTTCCATCAACTTCCCTTCATTTTCCAGATACTCATCCAGCTTGTCACTACAGAACGCTGAGCGATTCTTCAAGGAACCTTCTGAACTGCCACCTAAATAAATAAAGAGCACTTCAGCTGGATCGTAGGAAAACACACTGACAAATCTTGTAATAACTCACCAATATAAAGGTAAGTATCTCTGTAAAAACACACAGGTAATTCTTTTAGAAGAGTACCACAAAGGCATGACAAATATAATCCACACTGAAAAACACACAGCTGACCAAGAAACTGGTTTTGTGGAGATTTTAGATGTGTAAATACACAAAGGCATTAAGCCTTCCCCAGGCAGTACTTTTGTGCAGCCCTGAACACCTAGCCTACCCAGTACACCATGTCTGGAATACCCCAACACAACACTATCAAAGTGAAAAAGCTACAAAGTAATTTTTAAATCTAAATTGAAAATTGGCAAATTCCTCTCCCTGAGGAATGGCAAAGTAATGAAATATGTAAGGAATAACTACTCTGAGAGTTAAAAATACACCAATAGAAACAAAAATTACTGCAGTTCATTAGGGTCCCTGGAGCAACAGAATTCTGGAATTACTGCGCTTCTAAGTAAACTCTAAACTGACAAACAAAACCGAAACTGTTACAGCTTTGATCTTCACTCAAGCTGTCTGTGTAAAACAGAATACAAAGCTTTGGGTTTTTTCTTACTCAAACTCAGTTTCTCTCTTCCCTCCCTCAGTAGAACTCCATTCTAACCGTGGAAGCAGTGTGTATGTGTGTGTATGTGTATATATATACACACACATATATAAATATTAAAAAAAACCAAGTATCTCATTAAGACACCAAATTACCAAATCACAAGATTATGGTTGATTGGAAGATTAAGAAGGTGGTCACCTATTAGAAATACATATACTGATCTCTCTCTCCCCACCCACCCCTTTTTTTTTTACCTTCATTTCTAGAAGCACCATGAAGCTTTCCTCGCCAGCCTTTGATTTTCGTGAAATCATTTGTCTTCCCTGTCCTGGAAACAAAAGGCAAACCGGTATCTGGAAAAGAAGAAAGCTAGCCTCAATTTATGAACCAAGCCTGACAAGATCTATGTCAAACTCTGATTATCAATTAGGGATAGATCAACAGTACTTATTAAAGCCAAGCTTCCTATAGAGTTCTGCTGTATGGCTGTGCATCTGCTATCCCATACAGAAGATGACTTTTCCTGTACTTTCAGGTTTAGTCTCCTTAGCAATGGTGTAAGTGGTTGATCTCAAACCTCAGATGGTCGAATTAGCTGAAATGTAACAGGCAAGTTTTGAGCTGATCCTACAGCCTGTCTCAGCAAGGAAAGTAACTTGAGCCTCTCCCCCCAAAATGGGCCCATGATTTTTATAAGTCCTGCAGAAACTTCCATTCAACATTTCCTGCTCTGTCAAATTCATCTCTGTCAAATTCATCTGAGTATCAATTAGGGGTAGAGACAGGGAAGAATCACAAAAGGCAAACAGCAACATCTCTGTCAAGTTCTCCATAAGCTCTGGGAGCTGAGTTGGAATGTAAAAGTACTAATTAGGGACCTGCGTGGACATTTTCCATACTTCCAGGTGAGAAATAACTGCACTGACACTGAGCTGACGGAGGTCTTCTGAACTGACTCTGCAGTGTAAACAAAGCTGAGATACAATATCTGTGTCTTCACCAGCTTGCTAAAGCATCAAATTAAGAAAGACACAGTAATCAGAATACTAAAGCAGGAGACAGGAAATGCTTAAGCATCCCAGCATTTTTTTTAAACCAATTATTAGAAGTAGTATCTACCAATGGTACTGAAATCAGTCACATTATAATGAGAGATGCACTTCTTGGGATACCAAGTAAGTTTAAAAAAGCACAATTAGTCAGCAATTCTATAATAATTATCATGAAGTTATAGGTTAGCTCCAAAATGGTGCCTCAAGCTCTTCTTCTGTGATGTTCTGATGATACTCAGCTCTGCAAAAGACAACTTGTTTTGTTTTGCATGTGAGCAACAACAGAGAAACGTAGATTGCTTAGGCTTTTTCTGAGCAATCCAAGACTAGCTGGTGTATAGATTTATATTTAGAAAATCCAGTTCCAATAGACAGAACATGTCAGTAAAAAATAAGGCAGATGGATACTGTTGCTAGATCACAGCCACCACAAAAAGGGAAGACTCAAGACCACCTGGCCAGAGTTACTCAGGACTCTTTGGCCAGTAATTGCAAAATGACTTATAGAAGCTCTTGCATTTTGTCATTCTAATACCACTTTCATCTCTAAGATATCACGTTCAACTAAATGGCCATTCCTTCCATCTGTTCACTGATAATAAAAAGGTAATACACATGAGATTTCAGTAAATTCATATTCTACCCACCTGGAGAATTTGGATTGGTTCCTGGATAGCTCCACAAAGAGTAAGTAGAATAGGAAAGAGGAAGCTGCACTCCCAAGTATTTCAAGTCAATGCTCATTGTTGGATCCACAGAATTCAACTTGAGTCCCACTGAAGAAGCAAGCATCAGTAAATGTCCCAATGCATCAAGTTGTTAGGAAAAAGAAAGCAAAGGTATTTGCTAAAAATCAAGCCCTTGGGTTATATACAGGCTTTTTAAGAGACCTGAAAAAAGAGCATTAGCAGCTCTAACCACTATTTATACTGGATTTACAGCAGGTATATATTAAAAAGTATTTTAGGGATCTGGATATCAAGGAGAAAATGGAATTACTTGTCATAGTTTTATTACTACTGAAATTTCCACATAAATTTACTAACCAAAGTGCTGCGATACTTTTCACAATGAAGTATGTTTGATTTTTGAAGAAGTCAGAACCTTTTACACCTTTGAAGGCTAGAGTTATTACCTGAACACAACTCCGCTGACCATTTCACATCACTACACAGTTATCAAACCTGCCAACGGTACTTACACATCCTCTGCCCTACTAAAACCTACTCTTGTGCAAGAACATACACCACAAGCCCTGCAGTCTGAAGAATGCATGTTTGGACATTATGATATACATTAACGGTATAGTCAGGACTACTTCATGAAATGATCCAGATCTCAGTAGGTGGTGTTTTTTTCCCCGGGTTTGGCACTTTGCACTAGAACACGCATACTTTTGGGGGGTTGGGGTTTTTTGATGTTTTGGTTTGGTTTTTTTAAGCAGAGGGGGAGAAATGGCTATAAAGAAACTAAACAATCCATGTTTTGACACCACCGCAAATGCTTAATTGCCTGTTATATCTTCTTTCATCAACTCCATCAAAATACACAAACTGAAAAACTGAACTTGATCACAAAAGCTATCTTATCTTTACCCACAGCAAAACAAATACAGATACAGAAATGCAGAGGAGAATAAAACAACAACCAGCTAGTAAACATGACTTAAAACCTTTTTCATAAAATAATGTTACACTGAATTCAATAAATGACTGCTGTCAATCAAATTCAGCTCAGTACGGAGTTGAGATTATCTATTTGCTTTTTAGCTACAGAAACCTAAAAGTGCTTCTCCTACTGCCAGCAAGTCTGAAATTCACATTTAATGTGTGAATTTTGAAAGTGTATAATCTGGCATGGCTCAGGACACATGAATTAGTATGTGCATACACAGTAGAAACCTTGTGTCAGTGGTAAACATTTATGTTCGTAAGCAGCAACAGCTACCTAATTACTGGCAGCCCAAAAACAGTTGACGTGGAACAAGCCTGAGACATGCTTGCATAAATCAATACCATTATCAAAGACAGTCTAGTGAGATACAATTTTCAAATCTACATGGGGAAAATGAGCAGCAAGCAAGCAAATCCAGCATTTTGTATTAAAACACGTCAACAGGCAAATGTCAAGATGCCATCCGTTTCCCTACCAGCTCAATTTAAAATAGAAGAGTACAGTCTTTGACGCTCCATTTTAATTACTTTGTCATCTTCAAAAACAAACCTAGATTTGTTTAACACTCAAACCAAAATAACCATATGCATTCAAAATCAATTATTTCCATTTAAGATCATGAAGTAAAGAAGCACCCAGATAAAAAACAGAGGATGGCTGCAGTTAGTGCAACATGGAATGAATGCAGACAGCCCAAAGAGAACGAACAGTAAGAATATCACAGAATCACAAGGTTGGAAAAGACCTTTAAGGTCATTCGGTACAACCGTACCTGTCCTCTCCTAAATCATATATCACTATACATGACGCATGGACTGTCATTTTTATCATTTCCATTATCCCTTGAGTTGCTGTAATCAACTAGCAGCAAGTCAAAAATCATCTCCTTTAAGACTTGCTCTCTATCCAATGCAACTCTGAGATCTGAAACACCAGCTTGACAACAGTGTCTTCCATTTCCAGAATACAATAAGGGATACAAATTAGTTGAGATAAAAGAGGCATCCCATAGCATCCCAGTACTCCCGCGGGAGCTTTCCTTCTAACACGCTTAAGTTGAAATCCCTCCCTTCTGAAGAATCTTGTTCCTGCAGTCTCAGTGTCTCTAAAATCTAGATAGCCTCGATCACCCTTCCCCCTCACCCCCAAATCAGCGGTAATTGCAGGGTTCAGCTCCAACACATCATCACTGAATCTCAGAAAGAGATTTAAGCTTCTCTACTACATTGTCCAAAACCAAAAGCAGGGGTTAAATGGTTGCAAAATATGACAGGCTAGTTCTCATCATACTTCATGAATAACCCATTCAAGATAATCCAGGATTCTTCACAGTAGCACTCTGTGAGGAGCCAAAATAGCTAGCACGAGAGTCAAGATCAGTATTTAGAGTCTCAGATACCCACTATCATTACTATTATCTGTTTGAAAAATTTAGGCCCAGAACCTCAAGAGCAAAAGGTATGACATTTCCGTTCAGATCATTATCTGCTCTGATGCCTACGTTAATGCCATCAGTCTCAAGACTTAGTAACACTGTTGAAGCCTTTCCACATCATCTAAAATGAGAATATTAGGTTCTGCTGTGATGATATTTTTTTCCATCTGATCTCATGGTAATATTGTATATAAATGAAAGATCACAAGCTAGAAGTACCTTGGCTTGGCCCTCTTATGTGGCTAGTGAACCTGGACCTACAAGTACTCAAAAAGCAACTGCAGTCTTCTTAGGTAAGTGTTTCGATACCTCTAGCTTCTCTACTACACTTTCTATGGACAAGTAGAATCAACACCATCTACACCCTACACGGATTAGGTTATTACAAAACAGGCATTACCTGAAGTCTGAAAAGCTCAGCATTTTCTGCAGAAGGCATATAATGACATACAGCCTCTCGCTCTGACATTGGATTCATCTTTTCAGAATTCCAAATTCATCTTTTACCTCCTATTCTAGTTCACACCATGAATACATGAAAACAAAAACATCTGTATTGGTTGGCTGAAACTAGTTTTAAAGCCTCTTTAAAAAAAATAATAAGGGGGTGGAGGGGTGTGGTAGGTCAGACACCACAGATTCTCTCTCATTTTCACGGGAAACTGAGTTCCACACAAATTTCCTTTTATACTCTCACATTTGTACACACACACCTGTGTGCTTTCCTGGATTTGAGAAAAAAAAAAATCACAAAAATCAGATCCCAGCTGTATCGGACATACACAGTATTACATCAAGTAGGAAATCAACAACTCGGTACAATTAAGTACAATATCCAACCAGGTGCAACAGTAAGTACACTGCCTGCTTACCTTCCTGAAGACTAGGATGTATTACTTGCTTATGCCTCAAGGTCTTCAGTTCTTCCATTAGTTCCTTTTCCAGTACTTGTATTCTTGCTTGACAATCTAGTAAAAAAAAACCCAAAAGAAAACAAAAAAAAAAAGCAACCAATGATATAAAACCAAAACACTAACATTAACCCCACAAAAAGTTGACTTAAATGAATTATTTCCAAGTGTGTCTTTCAAAATTCACTTATTGTTGGGAAAAGCCATTTATGAAAACCCCCAAAATATACCTGGATCATTTGTAGACAGCAAGGGAGCTTGAAGATTCTGAGACTCTTCTCCTCCAGCTCTATCAACAGTATGAATGTCAAGAGCTTCCTATATATGTAAAGAGTCTTGAATAAGTATAGCTTAAAACACTGAGATGCAAACTAGACCACATGTATCACTGAAATACTCAAAACGTGACATTGTTTAATAAAGAAGCATGCATTCTTTTACAGAGAACTCCAGACCCCTCTAATTTCTTCCCAAGTTGCTAAGAAGTAAGTTATGGTTAATACAGGGACAATGTAACAGATTTGGAAAGGGGTCCTTAATATCAAAACTTGGTTGAAAAGAAAACCTACCTTCAGCTTGTAAGTACAAAGGGCTTACCAAAAATCAACATTAGAAAAGGTTTTTAGTTTTACTCAGAACAGTTTTTACCTTTGATGCAAAGGACACAAAGAGGACTCCATCAACATCTTCAAGGTCCGGCTTAACATCTGAAATGATACTCCCAGGCTCCAGTGAGGTGCTCTTGCTTGTTATTACAGCTTTCCCTAAACCTTTAGGTGGTCGACCACCCTTGGAAATCCTGAGTTTCCGTGGCCTTCCTCTTTTAGTTGTAACTGGTGACAGGGTGTTTTGATGACTACCAGAGCCTTTCAGGGACATAGGGTTCTTCAGTATGCCAGGCCTCTTTCTTCCACAAATCTCTCTAGCTGAAAAGTGACAATTTACTGAGCCTTTGAGATTAAAATTATGTGATTTAGATAGAGCCCACTGGGCCTCTCTGATTGAAGAGTATTTTTGTGATATTTTGCTCCCAGGAGATTGTTTTTTCGTAACTAACTCCTCAGCTACCACGCCTGTGTCTGAGCAAGAGCCTTTGTGATTTTCAAAACTCACAGGCAAGGAATCCAGCATACTCATAGGGGATTTATCCTTCTTGCAAGAGGAAAGCATGGTTTGCGGCAGCTCAGATATCTTCACTGTGCTCTTTGTGACTGCACAAGGTTCCAAATAAACCACAGGCATCTTTCCACTCTCCAGTTTTAACATTTTTGCTTTAGCAACACCTGAAGGACTCGTAAGCACACGCTTCCTAGACCTGAATTCTCCATCAATTCCATCTGTTTCACTGCGCCTTATCAGGTGTTTCTGTACGATGGGATCATCATCATCAGTGTTGGAGTATTCTTCAGTTTCTTCATCTGTGTCTTCCTGTTTCACACTTACTCCTTGTGTGCAAACGCCTGACTCATAATCATAGTCATCTACTGGTTCTTCTTTAACGACTACATTAAAGTGTCCAGTTGGGTCCAAAGGGGATGCCATACGGGAGTTGCTCTCATAGCTGCTAGCAATGGGACTGCGATGGGAGGGAGGAGACAAAAACAAAACACAAAAATTTTATCAAACCTCTTCCTTAACCAAAATTCCATCATCCCCCATAATCCTTAGTTACATATTGCTTAAAACTTCCATAACGCTCCAAGACACAAGTTTGCTAAGCTGTCACTTACATGCTTACATTTTCAGAAATGAGCATTCAAGAAAAAAAAGAACAAAACAAAAACCACACCCTGCCATCATTAAGAACAATCCAACTTATCTGAAGACAGCAGCACAATTTCCCTCCCTAGGAACATCAGGGTGACATTTGCACTTTTTCCTATTTGTGGCTCAGCATGAACTCATGCAAGCTATCGTGTTTTAAATGCTCTGAAGTGGCCTTAGTTTGTTGTGTGTCTCATTAAGTCACCATATTAACGTCACTGTGCTTGCAAGTAAGTGGCCAAGGGAGAGCTTAATGAACTTCAACTTACAAGATCTAAATAAAATTGTAGTTAATTCATCCTGATGCCACATATAACTCCTAAACTCAACTGGTGTTTAAACACTTATAGAATGTTAATATCCTAAGGAATTATGCTCCATCTTCAGCAAAGTCTAGGTATTAATCTAACCAGAATTTGACACGTCATGTATTAGATACTGAAGACTCACAGTGTGGCCACTTATACTCCAATGATGGACTTCTTTGAGGAGAGGACACATCAGACAAAAAATTGCACTAAGCAGTTTTGTTAAGGGCATCAAAAGCTGGATCCTTGTCATAAGAGGAAACAGCTAAGATATGAAACCAGAAACTTATATCCACAATGAAACTCATAAAGTAGCCAGAACTTTTTTTACTAAATATATCAGACAGTATTCAAATACTCCATTCAGATATATTTAAAGATACTACATACAAATTTCATGATGTTTTATTATTCAAACTGCTTAAATTGTTATTAGAATTTTTATTTAAATTAACAATGTGTTGATATTGGTTATTGCTTAAAATTTCAAATATAGCTTAATTTTAATAACAATGTATTATATGTAAAGTGGATATGGCTTTATACATTGCATATATGTGTGTGTACATTTTGTCATTAGTAGCATCCACATCTCCCTTTTAAGGGATGACTACGCTCAGTTTACCCCAAGGGAGAGGAAGAGGTGGAAGAGGCTCTTCCACCACGTGTAGACTGATGACAGACTTTGGGAAAGAAGCTGGGACACAGAGGGGTCACAACACGGAGTCAGGAGTCTCCACCTCATGAAGAAAGGTTGCAGTGTTAGAGAGCAGACAGTAAAGACAAATATTTACATATATTTACGTGTAACATTTTTAAGAATGAGACAGAACCTATCTTGAAAACCTACTGCAGTTCTGAAGGACGCTATGGAACCAGAATTAAGCTCGAAACACAAACTTGCCTCACAAGGGAATAGGAGGCAGGAGGGAGGCAGCATCCAGGTCCAGTTCTGTCTACTGTCTTCTCTGGACTATGTTCCTCCTATTAGAAACTTTCTAACTTTCATTTAATTAAGAATGTCAAATGGAACCCTTTGTAAGATTAACAAGCCTTTCTTCCTCGGTGAGCTTACTGTGATAGGGATTCTAGGACAATCCACTTATAGGTTACGGGGCACTCAAAATCCTGTCACATTACAACCAGAGGTTGAGTCAGTACAGCAGATTCACAATTAAAGTCAATGCTATTAAGGAGATGTAAGTTGTCTGCTCCTCTCTTAAGACTTGTCGAAAATAAAGAGACAAATTCAAACAGATTTGCTAGCCAGGAATTAATTCCTCATCAGAGTTCTATGGTTTCCAGCTGGAAGCCTAGTAAAGCCTGGACTTCTATAATCATTCTCCTTTATTCCAAGATGATACTCAAGCTAAGGATTACTTTTCTATCAGGGATCTGGACAGTATCCAAAACAAAGAAGATGGAACTATATAAAAATTACATATACATGAGAATTATTTTAATCATGAGTTACTAATACACTCTGGATGTAAAGAACTATTCCCATTATACAAGGCCTAAAGGTAATGTATGCTGAGCTTTTCTGTGACGTGGTGATATGTTTAGCGTTATCAGGTATATTGTAAAGGAACTGTTTCATTTGAGTTGTGGGCACTTCTACAGGAATGCTTGTATCTGGTGCCACTCTGATGTCAGGGGCATGGAGGGAACCACAAGGAAACTTCAGTGGTTCTTAAAAGTCTCACAAGCTAACATACCCTTTCTCCCTTCCAAGGTCTTCTGAATTTCCTGCTTCAAAAACACAAATACTCTGGGATTTTTACTGCTCCAACAGTCTTACTTTGCTAATTCAGTTACAGTGTGTTTAGCCTAACAGATTACTTTTCATCCCTCCTTGACTTCCTTTTGGAAAAAGTAAGCAAGTGGTTATCCTTCAAATCTCAGCCATAGATCACCAAATTAATATAAAAAGAAATCAATTTTTTTCCCCATGGTAAATTTTTGAGGGTTTACCTAAAACAAAACTAAACCATAAAAAACCTAAATACACACACACAAAACACAACCCCAAACCAAATTCATATGGCTCAGCACTTCCAATAAATGAGCAGCTAAATACTTTTAATTCGACAAAACACAGGAATGCAATTTCTCTGTTTTTACTGTTTTACTGAGAGGGTACCAAATACACTAGTTGGAATGTAAAGAAGTTTGCTTAAATTTGAGCATTGTTCTGAAGCAGACAGTCAAAGACATTATTTAAGCATTTTTACCTAATCAGAGATTAAACCAAGGGTTTTGAGAGGACAACGTTGCATGATTCATTGTCCCGTTGAATACAGGAAGAGAAGGTTCTGTGACCACTAATGTTGCACGTAACTTCACAAACATCTCCATTGTTTGAAAAGTTGACAGTTACACCTGAATTTAAAAATCTAGAAAAAATGCCGCTTGGCATTTTGTGCAAATACTTATGTTTTCATACATGTACTATACCTCACCCTTGTCACCATCTGGTTTATAGTTCCCATATGCAGAGTAAAATAACATTTTACCCTAGAAATTTCATTTTTATAGCAGGGCTCAAAAGTGTCAGAGAAATTGAGCACTATGGGAAATTCCACGTACTACAGCACTGGAAACATCACTGCCTTTAATAAGCATTATCTGAGAGGCCGCCCGCATGTGCTGGATTTGGCTGGGATAGAGTTAATTTCTTCAGAGTAGCCAGTAGAGGGCTATGCTTCATGTCCATGCTGAAAACACTGCGGACAACACAGGAGGGTTCCAGTTACTGCTCAGCAAGGCTTACACGGAGCTGAGGCCTCTGCTGCTCACCTCATCCCACCAGTGAGCCAGCTGGGAGGGGATGCAGCCGGGACAGCTGACCCCAACTGACCAAAGGGATGTCCCGTACCATATGATGTCNGGGGGGGGGAACGGGACGGGGACATGTTTGGAGTTATAATGTCTCTCCCAGTAACCGTTAGACAACAGAGCCTTGGTTTCCTGGAGATAGCTGAACACCTGCTTGCCCATAGGAAGTGGTGAAAGATTTCCTTGCTTTGCTTTGCTTGTAGGCACAGTTTGTGTGCTTATTAAACAGTCTTTATCTTAACCAAGCTTTCTCAATTTCACTCTTCCAATTTTCCTCCCCATCCCACCACAGGCAGAATTGAAAGAGCAGCTTGCATGGGACTTGGCTGCCTGCTGGGGCTAAACCACAACGCAGCAATTCCCAACTTCTGACTCCCAAATCCTAAACTCAACCAAAATTCACTACCCTGCATAAAAGCAAGATAGCACCTATTAGCTGCTAGTGATAGCTTGCCTATGACAAAAAAAACCCCAAAAAAAACAGTAATTGCTCAGTCTTCTAAAAGAAGACTTCTTCAAACTAAGCCTTAAGTATTAAGTATTGGTTTGTTAAGAAAAAGGCATTCACTCAAATCCTCAAAAAGGCTGAATGGCTCATAACTGCACAGCATGAAAACATTGTGAACAGATCTAAAGGAAAAAGGAAAACTAATGTTCTGAAGAACTCCAGCACACAGAAAGGCAGTTCTACCACTTCTTGGATGAGATCAATTCTCCTCTTTTCAAGTACAGAATCTGAGTTTTTCCCCACAGATTACAAAAGCAAGCAGAGAAGCTGGATAACACTTGGAAATAGTTCTAGGACTGTGGTAATAACATAATCAAGTGAGAGACACTTCCAAGCCCACAACAGAGAAAGCTCCTTTACAATCTTTGCCTGTCTGTGAGACTTTTAGCCCATTTCAGAGATAAGCTGTCTTGAAGTTGAAACCAGGAAAGGCATCTTACATGCTCTGGACCAAAAGAAATTAAATCTGCCAATTTGCATCCCCTGTTTGCATCCCCTCAAATCCTTATTTTTTTTATTCCCTGAGAGAGGAAAAAAAAAAAAAACAAAACACAAACCAAACAACAAACCATCCTGTCCAAGCCAAATAGCTCTCCAAAAAATTTGCTTCAATGACCCTCTTCAGGCAAAGTGATTCAAAAATTTAACTTTTACAACCACAGCTGACCCCAGGGAGAAATAAGTATCATTCTGAAGGCAAAAAAAACTTTCAGAAATTATTTTCAGAGTTTTACTGTTTTATTTCCAATACAGAGTGTTATCTAAATGTCTTTAGGAACTAAAGAATTCTCCCTGTTCTCTCTGAAACCAGTATACTTTCAGTGCTCAATATGTGTTTCTCTGGAAGTAACAAAAAGGTTTTTGGAGATTACAAGAAGACTAGGAGACTGTTTTCCCTAACACACTGACGTATTTCTGGACCGATGGGCTGAGTGCAAGAGGATGAGGTTCAATAAGGCCAAGTGCAGAGTCCTGCAGCTGGGACATAACAACCCCATGCAATGCTACAGGCTTGGGGCAGAGTGGCTGGACAGCTGTCAGGCAGAGAAGGACCTGGGGGTGTTGGGTGACTGCAGACTGGATATGAGCCAAATGTGCGCCCAGGTGGCCGAGAAGGACAATGGTATCCTGGCTTGTGTCAGAAACGTTGTGGCCAGCAAGGCCAGGAAGCTGATTGTGCCCCTGTACTCTGCACTGGTGAGACGTGCTACACCTCAAGTGCTGAGATCAGTTCTGAGTCCCTAACTGCAAGAAGGAAACTCAGATCCTGGGAGTGGGTCCACCAGAGAAGGGCAAACAAGCTGGGGAAGGGTCTGGAGAACAAACCTGATGAGCAGTGGCTGAAGGAGCTGGGATTGTTTAGTCTGAAGAAGGGCAGGATGAGGGGAGACCTTGTCACTACCTACAGTCACCTGAAAGGAGGTTTTAGAGAGGTGGGTGATGGTCTCTTCTGCCAAGTGACAGGTGACAGGACAAGGGGAATGGCCTCAAGCTGTGCGAGGGCAGGTTCAGATTAGATGTTGGGAAGAAATTCTTCACTGAAAGAGCTGTCTGGGTGTGGAACAGGCTGCCCAGGGAGGTGGTGGAGTCACTGTCCCTGGGTGTATTTAAGAGACAGATAGATGAGGTGCTCAGGGCTATTGTTTAGGAAAGTTTATGGCTGGACTCGATCTTAAAGGTCTTTTCCAACCTAGTGATTCTTTGACACCAGATAATAGTGCAAATAAAAGGTCAGGGCACTCTAGATCCTAAAAAAATCTAGTATTCTTAAAAATTATTGTAACAAAATTCAATGAGGGCTCAAAGAAATGGAGAAACTTTGTCATTTTAAGTTTTTCAGTTACTCAAAAGGCAAGGAGATGCTTTCTGCAAGGAAAAATAACATTTGAGCAAATGTGTCCTCTCTAAAATACACTGTAGTATTACAGCCTTTGAAGCAAACTGGATAATTATGCCATAAATACAACCCTCTAGGAACCAACTTCTACCTCCACTACTAACATCACCCTGATACCCTCGCAGTTAAATAATTTCTTGGTGTACTGAGCTATGTAAGGCTGCTTTTGTCACTAAATCTGGCAGAGTAAGCCTGGTATTCAGAGACAGGCATGAAGATACATGTCAGGAGAGAAGCTTTTTTTTTTTGTTTGTTTTTAATCACTTCTTCAGATTCAAAATATTTCTAGCATCTTATTATTGACACAAATTAACTATTCACTAGAGCTGCTGGGTTCTGTTGCTTAGATTTGGAACTAAGCCAAAGTGCATAAAATAACAGGTTTCCCCAAGTTTGCTTTCCCAACAGGATCACTTACTGACTGGTAGATCCCATGCTAAGGGCAGGCCCTCACATACACTAGGCTGCTCTACTACTGCAGTTCAGAAGGTCAATACCGTTAAGTATGGAGATGCAAAGGTACCAGCGTAGAGTAAGATCTGAACAGCAAAACAGGCAGCCTGTAGTACTTTCCTAGGGGCAAATTCTCTTACCCCACCCCAAAGATGAGGCACCTGACTGCCAACAGGCAGGATACTTCTTCCAACTCTGGAGTAACAGAATTGACACAAGCAGTTACTGACAGACAGAGGAGTGCTGCCAGTTGCCACTGTCCTGTAGCAATCCCCTACACCTAGGGATACAATTGACACCACACATCTTTACCCACCTGCTAACCAAAACCCAAGATGCAAGGATAGCATGCTGCTGTGGTAAGCGACCCTAAAAAGACAGGCAGTGTTTTGATGACTGCAGTGTGCTCTGTTTAACACTCTTCTAAAATATCAAGAGAGTTAAGAGGAATCCTCCAAAGCTCCTTTACAAAGGGACTCGTGGCATCACAGAGAAAAAAAAAATGAGCACTTAACACTCCTCAGAGTTAAGGCAGTCCAGAGCGATACATAACCTTTTAAGCATTTAGTAACACTTAAGTGTTCTGCCATTACAGGACAGGCAAACTTCAACTGTATACTGAGCATCCTATTATTTAATATTTTACCAAATACCCCACTTGACCTGATTTTGTGACAAAAATAGAATGCTAACCCACCTTTCAGAGACTTCTTGTTTTAGCTTTGGCATATCACTCGAAGACAGGTCAGTGTCCAGGAAACCCAGGAAGTCCCGTTCTGCATTAATGGATTCTTTTTCCAGCTCAATGTCTGATGGGTCTTGACCAATGAATGAAGATTCTAAACTTCTCTGATGCAAATCTAAGGCATCGGCTTCAGCAGGATGACCATGAATGTTAGCAGTGCTAAAGTCATCAGCTCCTTCAAACTCTAAGCTAATGTTTTGTTTCACATCACGCTGAGGTCGACTATTCAACCCATCGTCTCTGAATCCTTTAGCAAAAGGGTTGTAATCTATTTTCAGCTGGGTGATCTGGATGTTCTGGTAGGCTGTAACTGCAAAGAATTCTGTCTGTGGAAAGGTAAACGTGTGGACATCAGGGCCATTGAGCTGAATGACTTCTGTGGCTTTGTCTGCAGGCACCAGGTGAAGTCGTGGCAGATAACGGTGCATAGAATGCAAGATTATATGACCCTCCTGATCCAGGGCATTGTTGGTAAGTTTGAGTTTGTAGAAGGATACCGGCTGGTGCATCCAGTACTGGCCTGTGGACGGGGATTCTGGATGAATAAACACTCGCCCGAGAACATGTGGCTCTGCCTTCCCACTGGGCTCCCACCAGCGTCCATTCCATTTGTACCGGTGATTGTCCACAGGGGATATGTCCATGACTAGGATGTACTTCTGACTGACATCCAGACCTGTAATCCAGTATCGGCAGTACGGGAACATGCGTCTCCCCTGCTTTGTCAGAATCATCTCGGTGTTGCGATGGTAAAATTCATTCCACATACTGTTGTTATCTAGAGTGACGGTAATGCCCCCCGAGACGCAGTCAGCTGGGAGGCAGGTCTTGACTTTGGATTTTATTGGAGTTGATACGCTACTGGCCAGAGCACAAGCATCACTGTTTGCTACTAAGATCCCTTGGTCAGCTTTACCATTTCCCTGCTGCTGTTTCAAGATGACAAAAAAGGCAGGTGCTGAACCAGACACAGTCCCACCATCCCGGTTACCCAGGACAATCTGCTGTTTATCCATGATAAGCACTCTTACAAGGTCTCAAATCAAATGCAAATTCTACAAAGTTCTGATAGTCTTCTATGTGCGTTCATCATTCTAGATTAAAAAAAAAAACAACACATTTTAAACCATTTAAATAAAATATAAGTAATTAAGTCTCATGAGAAATCCTTTTTGTAGCAGTTCTCCACATTAAAAACTTAGAACCAGAATTATAAACTCTAGCACAATTAGGATGTATCAAATCAAGGTTGCCTCTGTGTATATATTTCAAAGTGCTCTTTGTTCTGATACTGCCTCAACTCTTTGAATCATTTGCTTAACAAACAGCATTTGGAAACACCTGCAGAAGTTTTCAGAAGAGCAAATGAAACACGTCCAACACAAAAAGGCAAAAGTCATTTGATCTTGACAGAAAGAAGAGTTCCCAGAGGTCAAAACAATATCAAAAATTAAAAGGGGGGGAAAGGAAATGATGGGGAAAAAATTTAAGACAGTTTCCCAAAATTTCTTTATTGAAAAAGACCGCATTTGTGTGGTTGGGATTTCTCCCCTCCAGCTCCAACCCCAAGAACTTCTAAACATCTACCTAAGGCAGAGTCAAAGAACAGAAAGGAAAAAAAACACAGTTAAACCAAGTAAGCTTTGGGGAAAAATAGACAAACCACTCTCCACCTCCAAAGAAGGCCATGCAGCTAAGATTAAACAGATGAATGCAAAACACTGTGCTACCGTGGCTACCTCTATCTTCTAAATTATAGAAATAATTCGAATAGAATAAGAAAACAGCTGTACTGTTAGGATTAGTCTAATCACCACTTCAGGAACTAGAAAAAGTCACCTTTACCTGCACATACACAAGTTCACTTTCGTGTGTCTAACTCACAGGTTAAATATTATGTCAACAGTCTTGACAAAAGATCATAATCAACTACATTTTCCAAACAACCTGCACATTTCTCAATGTGAAAACTGAAGCGAGACCTTCTGGTAACTCACCAGAATGCCATCCCCACATTCCGATGTTTGTGTTTTGATCCTTATTATACATGGAATACAACACTGGCAAAAAGTGATTGATTCCTTTATCAAAAGTCTAGAGACCAGAGTGAATCACCATCACAAGGAGTTACCTGCTTGAAGGCATTCGTATTTCCTTACAGAGAATTAACTCAA
The DNA here is from genome assembly GCA_013399135.1 of Heliornis fulica. Taxonomy (NCBI): domain Eukaryota; kingdom Metazoa; phylum Chordata; class Aves; order Gruiformes; family Heliornithidae; genus Heliornis; species Heliornis fulica. The sequence goes on along the minus strand of VXBZ01011316.1, from coordinate 949,379 downwards.
ATTCACAACTTTTAAGTGAACTAGGTATTCAGTAAGACATATTTATTTTGTTAGGACTGGGTTACTGTAAGAGGAAACACTCATCTGTGTAAACCACCTGTCTCATGCATGTGGAAGTGACCTCAAAGCTCAGGAGACTGGCAATTTATACTCCCTGATAAATGTTCTTGACATCTAAGAAATACGAGATACCTACTCCAACCTTTAGACCTGCACTTTAAAACTTCATGTAACGGTTAAACTGGAGGGGGAAAAAAAAACAAAACAAAACATAACCAAATCTGTTTTCCACAGAGATCTGTGAATTTACAGGATCTGGTTTTCAGTTTTATTTTGAGAAGGAAACACTTCCCTGGAAACACACCCATCCAGGCTACTTAACAGAGTCTAGAACACAAAAATCAATTAACTGTTCAAAATCAGTCTTGTGTTTTCTACTTTAAAAACACTGACCTGATTTTCCAGGCACACACAATTTAAGTCCTAGCAACACAATAAAATATTCCCCAAAAAAGCTCTGTGTTCATCAATAAAACCACAATAGAAACATAAATCTCTATTAAAATCAGATACAAGCAGCAAGGAGAAAGAAACCACATCCAAACTTACAGGTAACTTCCCACCAACATACCCTTCCCTGCAAAAATATACAGCACGCTTTTATGCATACTGAACATCCAATCATAAAGTGAGTTCGCATTAATGGTATATGCATTTAATAATTTAATATGTTAATACATTAAACTGCATTAACTCATGAAGGAAACACAGTACCGCAGGGACTTCGAATCTGGTGTAAGAGATGCAGAAAGTCTGCAACTCTTATCTACTTGAGGCATAACTTACATGTGCCAGAAATAAATTCAATAAAGCTCCACAGCCACACATTCAGCCAAGCTTCTGTGTGTACAGGGAGCCACTGAGTCACTGTTTCTGTTTTCCAACACTGGAAGTTCTTACGGTGCACTGTTGTCGTTATTTCTACCATAAGCACCATTCACAGGATCAAGCGAAAAATGTGTGGTTATGACGTGGTTATGTGCAACTGCAGAAGCCAAAAGCAACCTTATTTCAGCATTCACAGGGTCTATTACAAGAGCAACCTTGCACTTGCTAGTACCCTTGGCCATACACGGGAGCCCACTTTATTACAGGAGACGGTTCTGATCTGGTCTTTCAAGGAAAAGGCATTTGTGGAAGCTGAACTTCTGATCAGCTCCAGGTACTTCACTCCTCCACACACACACACACATTCCCTCGTACTTGAGAAGCAGCGTGATCTAGAGAGCGGTGCCCACAGACGCCGAGAGGCTGCACTGTGAGATGCTGCAGACAGCAAGAAATCGGAGAAAAAAAAAAAAAAACAAAAAACCAACACGCTTAAAACGACCAAAAACGGGAGGAGAAGCGTCCCGCCGATATCCGGGCGCACCAACCTGCGCTCGGGACCCGCTCGGCGTACGCACACAGCGCTCGCAGGCACGGAATTACGCGCGTTTCTGCCGATGACGACACCCCGCTGCCCGCGTGAGGGAAGGCCGTCACACAGCAGCGGGGAGCTGCGGGGCGCGAGACCCGCGGCACAGCCCGCCAACCGCCGCGTTGCCGACGGGAAGCCCGGCGCCGGCTCCAATGGCAGCGAGCGCTGAACGAGCGGCGCTGCCGTTCAACACCCTGGCGGCGGTGCCACCAGCTTGTCCGGACACCCGGAGGGGCGGC
>VXBZ01011316.1:926663-938542 GCA_013399135.1 Heliornis fulica | reverse complement strand
CGGGGCCGGTCGCCTCGTCACGGCGTAGGGGGAGCCGCCTCAAAGGCGAGCGGAGAGGCCGCGGCTGCCGAAGGCCGCCCTGGTGCCGCGGTCCGGCCTTCGTCCTGCCGCGCGTGTAAGAGATCCCTATAAAGCGGGTGGCCTGCACCGGGGCGCCACGGCCGGGAGCCGGTTCCAGCAGCTCGCAGCTCCTTGCCCAGCGGGGCTCCCCGAGGCAGGCGCGTATGTGGGGAAATAACCCGTGGTTACTTCCAGTTTAACGAGCGAAGGTGGCGTGGCCCTTGGGCACAAACCTTGGGCTCCGCGTAGCTCCGGGGGCTGCCCCCCAGAAAGTCTACATCAGTCTGGAGTGAAGGGACGGAGCATGCGGTAAAGACAAACCATAAAGTGCCAGCAAACCCCCCTGAGCCGTGGGCAGCGTGTGCACGTGGGGCTGTGTGGGGCTGGACGACCTGGGTGGCAGTGGTGACCAACAAGGAGACCAATCGTGAGCCAGGCAAAAAGGCCAGGCAGAAAGGCCAGGAGAAAGGCCAGGCAGCTCGTGCAGACGTGGAAAGTGATTTTGGGTTGACTTGGCTACAGGCAGGTCACACGTGATGGAAATTGATTTCAAACGTAAGCTTTATCACCACGAAGGTGGTGGCAAACGGCGCCATATTGTAGCCCTTGGGCTGAGACTCGTGTGATGGAGGTCTTGGCCTCGAAAGCTGCTCAGTCGCAGCAGCAGTCAGCGCTCCCCAGGCATGGTGACATTACTGTGAATGTGTGGCAACACTGCTAAAGAGTTTGCAAGGGAGGTGTCTAATTAGGCACAGACCTGTGCCTTTGCTGAACTTGCCTTCCTTTCCAGTGGAGCAGTTGGTTCCCAGATGGCTGAGAAGTTCAAGAGTATCTTCTCTCACCCATCGGATAAATATTCTTGAGGAATCTGTACACACAGACTCCCAACATACCAAAGCCAGACCTTTGGTGGGCTTTTGCAGTCTTGCAGCCAAAGTTAGAAAGCGCTTGGCTGTCAGCAGAGTACACACCGGTGGGTTTAGGTCTTGTCTTTTTGGAGCTCATGAGCAGATTGAGTGACGGATGAGTTGATGAGTTTCAACCTCTTCCTTGACATTTCTGCTACTCTGACGGATGCAGTGCCTGATTCCCAGCTGCGAGACACACTCTGGTTAATGGGCCAATCAGCAAATGAATCTTACAGCCTGATGTAATGATGAAAGGCTACAGAAGTAACGCAAAGGCAACTGGGGCCCCAGGCAAATGTAAGATAATGCGTGTGGGGCAAGCGGGTCATTGGTATTTATTTCTTGTGGGAAAAGCATTTTGACTGCAGCTATTTTGAGGGAAACCTGATGGTGTTCTTGTCAGAGAAATGAGCCTACGCTGTGATCTGGCTAAAAAAAGTATCTCTAGGTGCATAAACCATCCTTTATCCAAGAGAGGGAGGTCTCATGACTGCTCTGCTGAAGAAGTTCCTACGCAAGTCACATTGGAAGACTTGATTTTGAAAATGTGCACTCCCTCCACTCTTTTTATTTCCCTAGGAACAATCTTCTGCTTGTTGGATGATGAGTTTGGTGTCATTTGAAAGCAAAGTATTGGGAAGCTGGAGTTCATTAGAGATTCACAGAGCTTAAAAAAGTGAGGAAAAAAGTATTCCTCTCCCACTCCTTTCCTTCCCATATAAAACCTTTAAAAGGGGAAGCTGAAGGAAGAGCAGTACCTGTTCTTCTGGGGGCGTGCTTGCCCAGGGACCTCCTCTTACACACCATCAGCTCACCCAGAGGCTCCCGTTCATGAGCCCACATCTCTCTGTTGGCTTCCCTGTTCACAGAGGGATTGCCGCAAGCCTTCTCCCCTGCACTCTACATCAACCCAAACATTTTCAGCTCTTCCATTCCCACTCTGCCCAGTAAGAGTGACAAACTGGGCCTGTAAATCCACGAGGAGAGTTCCCACCGAGGAATGTACCTAGGAAATAAATGCATATGCTTATCAAAACTGAGCAGAAATGGGCACATCCTTTTCTAGGAAGAAATTATACAGGTTTTGAGTGGGCTGAGCTCGTGGGAAGGAGGAAGTGTGATACAAAGAGAAAGGCGGTGCTAAATCTGGTCTGTGCCTAAGGCTGGCATTTTGTTGCCAACCTCATTACCTGGCGTGTTTATTCCTGATGACTGCAGAACTCAAACCTCGATAAACAAATTTTGTTCTTCCATTAATAATATCCATTTATAATTACTCATAATGTAAAAATAATTACATTTAAATAACAATAATTACACTTAACCACCACCACCATCCTTATGTTGGAAGTATGTTATTTAAATGCTTTAATCAATCATTCGAAGTCTGCAAAATGTCAGAGCTAAGGATTCAACTTCCTGGGCACTGGGTGAGTCAGGATCATATGAAGAAAATAATGCGTGAATATTTCATGAAATCAGCATTACGCATATGGGAGCCGGATCAAGGTTGCTGCGATGATTGTGAAGCTGACGTTTACCAGCTTTCTAGTGTCAATTTTGCATCCCAAATAAGGAGCCTCCTGTGGGACTCTAAGGAAAGGATTCATGGATGACGGTTGCTTTCTAAGAGTCCCCTAATGTTGTTTCCCTTGGGCAAATTTTTTACAATGATCAGTTGTCTTGGTTACATTTGAAACACTGCTGTTGTGTATCATAGGCATGGTTTGAGCCTGAACCTTTTCTCTTTATACCTGCCAGCAGAGCTACAAAGTGTGTGGCTCCACAGCAAATGAAGGCTCCTCTTTCCTGGCCTGAGGCCAGGATCAGCTGCTGGGACTGGAAAGGTAACGCTAGGAGGAAGGACTTTCCTGATTTTCTGAAACGGTTCTGGGAGGAAAAGCAGTGGACCAAGTGGAGGGCCTGTCACCCATCACTAGCTCTGTTGTTGGTGTAGTAAAGCCCACTGAGAGCTCGCTTGAGGTCTGCAGACTGCTGTCCTTAGCAGCCTTCTTGCACTCCGGATGTGTGGTCGGTGGTGGGGAAAACACCTCTCCCTCTGGACGAATTGCTCCTGCCTTCTCATTCACAGAATACTGCAGGATGACTGAGCCCTCATCTCCACAGGGGTCTTCCTATCCCAGCTGACATCTGCAGGGACCAGGGACCTGTCCCAACCTCTGAATTCTTCAGTACTTGTAAATGCCCGACCTAGCCTGAAGAAGGCAGAGCAGAGATGGGGTGCCAGGGCAGGGCAGGATAGTGCAGAGATGGGGTGTCAGGACAGAGATGGGGTGTCAGGGCAGAACAGTGCAGAGATGGGGGGCCAGGGCAAAGATGGGGGATCAGGGCAAGACAATGCAGAGATGGGGTGACAGGGCAGTGATGGGATGTCAGGCCAGGCACAGGACCGCACGTCGGCCAGCCCCTCGCACTCTGTCCCTTGCCGAGGGAGACGTGCTGCAGCCCCCGAGGGGGAGGAGCAGGGGAGCTGCTGGCTGCGGCGCGGCGCCCTGCGCGATTGGAGCCCGGAGTCTGCCCGAGGCAGCAACCCCGGGGAATGGCGCCGGGGGGGGATCTCTGCCCTCGGCTCCCCGCTGCGGGCTGGTTCCCGCCGGGCGCCCCCGTCCCGCCCCCAGCGCCTCGCCCAGCCGCCCCGGCCCCGCTGGCACAAGCGGAGCCTTTTCCCTTCCCGGCGCCCCGGAGGCGGGCCGCGGCCGCACGAAGCCCTGCTGCCCGCGGGAAGCAGGCACGGCTCGTCCCCGGCAGGGGCCGGAGCTCGGCCGGCAGCNGGAAGGAGAAGGGGAAGGGGAAAGAGAAGGGGAAGGGGAAGGGGAAGGAGCAGGGGAAGTGGAACAAGGCGAAGGGGAACGAGAAGTGGAACGAGAAGNGATCTCTGCCCTCGGCTCCCCGCTGCGGGCTGGTTCCCGCCGGGCGCCCCCGTCCCGCCCCCAGCGCCTCGCCCAGCCGCCCCGGCCCCGCTGGCACAAGCGGAGCCTTTTCCCTTCCCGGCGCCCCGGAGGCGGGCCGCGGCCGCACGAAGCCCTGCTGCCCGCGGGAAGCAGGCACGGCTCGTCCCCGGCAGGGGCCGGAGCTCGGCCGGCAGCACAGGCTGGTCCCGCCAGCTCGCTCCGACCTTCGGCCTTTCCCCAAGCAGGGTCTAGCCCGGCGGGAAGGGAAGGGGAAGGAGAAGTGGAACAAGAAGAAGAGGAAGGAGAAGGGGAAGGAGCAGGAGAAGTGGAACGAGAAGTGGAACGAGAACGGGAATGAGAAGGGGAAGTGGAACAAGGAGAAGGGGAACGAGAAGGGCAAGGAGCAGGAGAAGGGGAAGGGGAAGGGGAACGAGAAGGGGAAATGGAACAAGAAGGAGAAGGAAGGAGAAGGGGAGGGCGCACCGTGCAGAGGGGAAGCAGCAGGCGCACTGAGTTTGCTGTATGGGTTGGAAACCACTTTCAGACCATTGTGAGTTATCTAGAGGCTCCTTCACATTTACAAAACATTTGCCTTCCCCAAGGGTGTGAGAGTGGCCCACAGTATGGTGAGCCCAGGCGCGGGGACCCCCTTCCTCATGCCCAGTCTCAGCAGTGCTGCTCTGGCTGAGCTAAGCAGCAGGACGGGCACTCTGAGCTCCCAAAGCGACTCGCTGCCCTCAGCGCATGCCTGCTTGGCTGCACCTGCCTTGGAGGCTGGTGCAAAGGAAAATAAAGCTCCTGACGCAGGTATGTAAAGGAAAAATTAAGCTCCTGAGACAGACATGTAACACAGAGACCAGCTCAGAGCACCTGCCCTTGCCATCTTGCCTGAGGCTCGTGCTCGAAACGTGCTCAAAAGCTACAGCTGCATCAGTGAGTAGTACAGGCAGAGTGTATTTGGGGGCCAAACCTGTTGGCATTAGCAACCCACCAAACTGGTTGTTTCAGCTCAGCCCCTCTTCAGGCCTGGGAACTGGCAGCCCTTGGGTAGCCTGTGAGCTGTCGGTGCATCCCAGCAGCCTGTCTCCCAGGGGGTCTGGCCCGGGACTCCCCAGTGTGTGGTGAGGACATTCGCTGTGAATGCAGCATCCTAATCCAGAGCAAGTCCACTTCAAGCCAGCATTCGTGCTGTATGTTTCACTGCAGTGCATCCAGAGAAAAGGCAAAGCAGCACAGAGGAGGCAACTGCCAAGCACACAAGGCACTTTCTCCAAAGATGCTGCTGATGAGCAGCATCACCACATCACAGAACTGCGTTTGCATCCCAGGGAGGAGACTCACAGCAAAGCCTGCACGGACTGAGAGCTGCCATGTGCCAAAGGTGCTTCAGCACCTCTCCCTAACTTGCTTCATTGTTGGCTTCACAGGGGAACTCACCAACTGTACATCTGGAAATCTTGTCAGGTTTTACACGTCCAATGTCAATGCAAAGTAAATTACTCATTTTGGGCCACATTCTCATTCCAGCTGCTACCTGGGGTCTTGCAGGACTCAATAGGTGTAACTGAGTCAAAGTAAAAGTCTGGCCAAGAAAACCTCCCAGCTCTCAGCTTGTGTGGAGCCAGAGACCAAAATTTTCTCTCACTGAGCAACCTGCTACTCGCCCTTGACAGCTGAATCACATTAAAACATATACTGGGGAACAGAAGTGGGATTACTCTTCACCATTCACCTGCTAGACCGAATAGTGATGGGTCTCCCCTATAGACCTGCAGTCATTAAATTACTGTCTTCAGTTTTGTTGCCGAAAGGCCCATGTGCACTCACCTTTATGGACCCATTTCTGAGAAATGTAAACAATGAAAGGTGAAGGATTTTAAAAAACAGGGCAAAGTCTGCTGTCAGCAGAGTCCCAGAGCTGCTCTGATGCCTGTCAGAGCAGCCGCCGTTTCTGAGACACACAAACATCACGCTGCAAGGGACAAAAAGTCCCTAACGACAGGCATATGATCCCACAGCTGCCCCCTCTGAGCTTTCCCAGGTCTCTGCTGGAGGAGCTGACACCGGCTCCTGCTCTCCACAGCTGGCCCTCGGGGGCCAAAACTGAGTTTGATCCTCAGCATCCTCAGGGTAAAGCTTTGCCCGTTTCAGGCTCCCCTGGGGCTGCGGAGGGGGATCCCTGTGGAGGGATCCCACAGCAGTGCCAGCACAGCCTGCTCAGCTCCTGTCCCCACATCCTCCCTGCAAGCGAAAGCCCATCAGACAGTCATCATCTGCGGGTTCATCTCCACTGCGGGGAAGGTGTGTTGTTCCCTTCCGCCATACTTGGTGAAAACAAGGCAGCACCTCCCTTCCACCTGAGATATTAGGGCCAGGACAAGAGAGGGAGATATTAGGGCCAGGACAAGAGAGGGGTAGGGGAGACAGCGTTCCATCTCACCCTGCTGATGCGTGGGAAGGCCATGGGAAGCCCTGTCTTCTTGTTTGCACCCACGTTGAGCTAAGAACATTTTCTGCGTTTGCCAAGCTCAGTGTCAGTGACGCCCAGTCAACCAGACCATTTGTAAGATGTTTACTGAGAAAATAAACCCATTAATTTTTCCCTCATGAAAGTCTAGAGCCTCCCTGGATGAAGGCAAGTGCAGATTTTCTGCATTTGCAGCTTTCTGATGCCAGCAGAAATTAGTTTAGAAACAGGCAAGCTGTAAAGCACGACGTTGAACTCCTGCCAGGCTTGTGATGGCATCATCTCATGAGCTTCCGTGAACTGCTGTGTGTTGCCCCTCCTGTGACATCAGCATCAGGGCTCAGCAGTGCCAAATAACTCTTCAGTGGCTGAATGGGCACGAGGAAACCGACGTTGTCGCAGCAAATCATCTTCCCCCAGGAGAGGCCAGGGCATGGTATAAAGGCTGGCTGGGTGCATTTTCAGGTCACAGGCTACAGGTCCTTCTCTCAGCTGTGTTATTTTCATGCCAGGGAACCCACCTCTGGTGGTCCCAGTGCCTTTCTCACTGATTCACACCAGTATCGTTGATGGGGGGGGTCAGGCCCATGGTGCTGGCAGCCTCTGGGATAAGCTCTGCTCCTCTGAGACCACAACAGTCACATGTTAGAGCCCAAATAAAGTCCTCACGGGCTAACTGTTGTCTTCAGCTACAGCAGTGCAGACCCCTTCCTGCCACTTCCCAGAGCTCAGCAGGCTGGCAGAGTTTCCCAGAGTGTATTGAGAAGGAGGAATACAGAGCCTGGTTATTTTCTGCTGTAAATAGGTCTGGATCCTCTCATTGGATCCTTGCCCGCTGATGCCCGCAGAAAATGCTGGCCCGCTGGCAGGGCAGCAGCCTCAAGCAATTGCAGTGCTGCCCCAGAGAGATGACATCAGCAGGTGGAGAACACGGGCAATATTCCACGCCGCAAGCCCAGTCCTTGCCTTGGGTACAGCCCAACGTACTGGCTTCAGTGAAAGCGCCTTGGCGGAACTGGGAGCGTTGGCAGACGGGCTGGAGTGAATCAGACGGGGCGGGGTGGGGGGAGGGAGCATGAGAAGTCACCGGCTGTTTGCTCTGCCAGAGATTTCCACCCCCACAGCAGCGCTGGTAGAAACATGTGCCCGCGCTGCGTCTTTCTCCAGGCATCGTCCCGGCACCACCAGGTCTGGCTGCCGGGATCCCGAATTCCAGCAGATGGGAGCAAATACTGGGGAGATGGGGCTTAAACTGCCCCGGCTGCCTGCTCAGTATGAGCCAAACCCTGAAGCCAGGATTTGAGTTTTGGCAACAGCCAAGTACTTGCTCCTGGGGGCACAGCATGGGCACCCCCCACACCCTCAGACAACCCCCAGCTCGCACCTCCCTCTGCCCTTACATCGTGCTCCTCGGGCTCCGCAGGGTTTGCTAAAGCTCAGTCCCTCCTCGTATGCACAGCCACGAGTCCGCAGAGTCTGTCTGCTCCTGCTTCCCTCTGGGTTTCTCTGCACAAGGGGGGGGATAATGCAGACAATGCGTTCATGAGGCCTGGACCTTACCTGGTGCATGTGGAGGCGCGTTGCTTTACATCCTCCAGCAATGGGAACCTTGGGGCTTTTAGCTTCTTTCAAGGTAATTTAATAAGAAGAAATAGGGAGAGACAGCAGCGAGTGACCAGAGCACTCCCTGCTCCAGCAAACAGCCGCACGAGCAAAGCGGCTGTTGCGGGAGCATCTGTTGGCAGAGCAGAAGCGAAGAGACGCCGGCGTTGTCCCACGCAGCTCAGTAACGACAGGGTAGCAGCCAGGGTCCCTGTCCTATACATTACCTGTGTGAGCGGCAACCTCCTGCATTTCCTGCGCTAATTGCCATGTTGCTGCGATGTACAGAGCGTGCTGCTCCCCAACACCCCCGTTTCTCTCAGCTCCCCCTTTCTGCCACCTTTACCAGCACTGTGTTTATCAGCATGCAGTCAGGGATCTTATATTCCCAGTTAGATCATTTACACATGCAAAACCTCTTCTCTCAACTCCTGCTCCTTCACACACCAGCTCCTATAAAGGCTCTTTTGGACACTAGTCCAGTCCCATTAAACCCCTACTGAATTCAACAAAACTTAAATCCACAAGTGCCTCATTTCCTGAGGTCAAATGTTTCTCCCAGTTCTATTTTAAGGCAGTGGAAAGAAACTGGAGGAAACAAACAAAAGCCTTTTGGGTACTTCCTAAACTGCGGCTGGTGGCTCATCGGAGCGCCCGCCTGGAAAGCTGAGCTCCCTGGGAGCCACAAGTGTGCAGCTGGAATACCCAGCTCCTGGTTCCAGTCCCATCGTCAAGCGTGACCACGAGACGGTCTGCTTCTCCAGGCTAACCGCATTTGGAATGGCTTGGCTTGGTCTGCCTTGAGATGGAGGATCCACAGAGTAATTAGTAAGCGAGGAGTCGATCATCTTTGTTTTGTCACTAGACCCCAGTGCAGTGACTGAGCTCTGATTCATACTGACGCCGAGTTCCTTTTATATGACAGAGCAAATGCAATCAAACCCCATGTCCATCAGTCCTTTCTGTTCTTGGACTAAGTAATTGATTTTTAGCTCAGTTTCCCGTGGTAACACGGCTTTCTGATCGCTGGCTGCACGTGCTGTCCCTAATAGCTTTTGAATCCAGGGCTTCCTTTCAGCCAAACGCGATGAGATGGAGGTCTGAAGGATAATTAAGTGCCTGTAAGTTTTCTGACAAGAGGCTGCCTGTGGCAGACCCTGTTAGCACCACGTTGGTACCCTCACCCCAGGTGCAAACTCGGGGACTTTGAGACTCCACTGAGGAAAAAAGGCTCCTGTAAGTACCTTAACAAGGGGCAAGCCTCACTCACCCGAGGCTTGTGGTTGCCTGTGGGATGCAAATCCACAGAAGAGCAGGCTTCCTTAGCTCCCACTGTTCACAGGGAGCATGATGTGAGTTGGAGAACAGAGCAGGATAAAATTAGGACTGTGTACAATGGCCCCTCACAGAAATCCCTGGTGAGAAATACAGGAGTTTGTAAAGACCGGTGGCTGTCCGAGCACTGGGGGGAAATGAACACTGCTGGCAAAACAGAACAAAGGGGCTGGTCCCAGGCAGCAGTGCATCAGCTCCGAGGGGCATCCACGCCCCACAGGCACCTGCTGAGCCGCTGGCCGGAGCAAACTACTCCCCACACCGCACGAGTGTTGGAGGTGGCCAGAGTATCCCTGTGTCTGTGGGCCGAGCTGCCAGGGCACCGACCACCACATGGCCCAGATGGTGCTACAAGCTTCTGCGGGCACTGTGGGACAGGGGTCACCAACAGAGGGAACAGGGCAAGGGTGTTGCTGCTGGGGAGGATGGGAAGGACTGCACCGCTCTGTTGGGGCAGTGGGGAAAAAGGTGGTTGTGGGGGAAGCGCCTGGTGTGGCTGGGAAACCAGCGTGTGCCTGAATCTGTTAGGCTGTAGCTTCCCTGGGGTGAGGGTCACAGCTCTGCTGCTAGGTGGGTGCAGATCTAGGCCCGCTGCGGACAGCCCCATCACGACTGAAGGGCAATGCACCCACTGCAGGGCCCGCGGGCTGGACCGCAGCACCTCATCCTTCACCAGAACACAGAGCTGTGCCCCCCTTCCCCCCCCAGACCCCTGCCTGGTCCCAGCGGGGGCAACGCCCCTCCATTCTGGGATTTCACATGGAAACCCCCCCCTCTCTGCTTCCTGACTCCCTCGTTTGCTGCTCACAGCTCGTCCCATGTGTCCCCGTTTAAAATCCTCCTCCCCTCCCTCTTACTAGCTCTTCTCACGGTGTGCTTCACCCACCCACAACGCAGCCTCATCTGTACCTGGTCTTTTGCTTACGTGCAAAAAGATTAACTCATCATCTGAAGCAGATCCAAGGGACAGCACTGGGCAATGGAATCTTAAAATATTAACCAAACCAGCCACCTCGTGCTTCAGAAAGTCCTTTCTCCTGCATTGCAGATGGTGTTGAGCGTTCCTACCGCTTACCACGGCTCTCCCTCTGTGAGCTGGCAGGCAGAGGGCGTGCAACGTGCCGCTCGCCAGTGGAGGATGCGAGCCCGAGGTACACCTTTTCTTCTCCGCACGCTGGAAATCCAGGGGCTCTTTTATGTTGTGCTTGGAACATCTGACTCAGCAGCTGAGTTGTCCCTGCCGCCTCCAAAGCTCTCTTACGCAGAGAGAGCGCTGCCAGTCGCTGGGTGGGCGCAGGTGGTGGTTCTCGGGGAGAGGCTGACGCTGAGGTTTTGTGTCCCCAGGGCGGATGCAGCACGTCCCAGTAGTGGCATCTGCACGGTGACAGCTCCAGCACCCGTCTCTTTGTGGAACCACCGGCCTGTGCCCATTGGATTTTGGCCATCACGGTGTCCAGGTTGGTGCAGTGGAGGGTAACTGCCAGCCGGGGTGGCCAAACGTTTCCTGACCCCAAGAAGGAGCTTAATTGTGCTGGGTGGAGGGACAGCGAAGGCTTTAACTGGGGCTGCTGGATTCGCCGCGACCCCACCCAGTAAAGTGAGCATCATTGCAAACTGCCACCAGTAAGAGGCCGGGACTCAGACACAGTACATGTTTTATTATTAAAAAAATGCATAAAAACTAACGACATGCTTCCCAAAGTTAGAGTCTGTATGTACACCTGCGCTCCCCAAGCAGCTGCAGGGAGCAGAGCCTGCTACCCTCACTGCAAGCGTGTACCGCACCGCATGGGGTCTTGTCACCCTCTGCTAGGTGTTATCTTCTCACCTGCACTCACAGCACTGTGAAACCCTGTACCGCCAGTTTGTCCCCGCAACTGAGAAGCCGTGCTGAACTTCTGCAGACGTCTGCGGTGGGAAGCTGCGAGGAAAGGACCCATGCCCGAGCCCCAGGCTGAAACTCCCCTTCCCTAGGAAGTGTTCTCACGAAGGGCTGAAACGGGAGCCGAATGTTCTTGTTAGCCCCCAACCCGACAATAAGCAAATCCCGGGCATCCAAGGGCGGAGTGTTCTGGTAGCGAGTCTGCAGCCTCCTCTGACCTACTGGTTCCACCTCTGCCAGCTCAGCAAACGATGACACTCCTGGTACCCGTTTCTGAGGAAGAGCAATGGGGAATCCTACGCCTCGTGAAACCGCGAGTTCTGCTGAGCTTTCAGCGCACCGAAATAAAAGAAATTAAGATCTAGCAAATATTCAGGATAAGAAGAGTAAGATGTAACTGCACTTCCCTGCTGGGAACCACCACACAAAACAAAGGCTGGTTTACAGTAAAATATTAAATTATTAAAACCCACAGTTACAGTGAGTCAGACATGCTGATTGGAAAACAAAACAAAACCCGAAGAGCAAAGCCATTGATTTTGCCCTGTCTGGAAGGCTGCAGCCATACTAGTCTATGCTCTGATGTGGCTTTTACAGCATGCCAGACCTCCTCACTAGGAAGGCCAGTGGTTCTCAAGCTTTTCCACCAGGAGGACTCTTCTCTTCAGAGAGCTATCTCTCCGTGGATCCCTTGCCCCCAACACACACACACA
>VXBZ01011316.1:885984-926610 GCA_013399135.1 Heliornis fulica | reverse complement strand
TCCTCAGAACAGACTTCACACCTTCACCACAGCAGCTACTGCGTTTGGTCACTCAAAAAACTCACAGGACTGTTAAAGAAAGAATAAACGAATCTGCTTCACGGAACCGAAGGAAGTCTGCCACTCAGGATCTCACCCACCCCCCTCTCCCGGGGGGCAGCTCTTGGTGTTAATCAGCACTGTGTCCCTGTACTGCTGTTCAGTGCTCTCTGCACTGTTTCCTTTCCATCCCTTCAAGCTGGATTCCACCCTTACACAGGCCAGCTGCTCTTCCTCCCTTTACATTTTAAGGCCAGCTGAAAGTCTGGTCAGACCTGAATTGGCATCAAACAAAAGAAACCAAAATCGAACAGACATAAAAGAGGAACGTGGGGGGAAGAGGGATGCTGGATTTTCATTGTTTTCTAATTTCACCGCTCACCAAAACGTCCGAAACTCTTAAGAGAGAGCCCTGGATCGAGGAAGCAGCAGGTGTCACTGCATGAGATAAGCCAGATGTTCAAATTCAGTGCTGGGTAGAAGCAGATCCGCAGATCAGTTTGAGAACCACTGAGGTAGGCAACAAGTCTAGGCAGTACTGCTGAGTGAACACAAAGGGAATTTTGCCCTCTTGTCCTGAATGACAGTCTAAATACCCACTAGTGTTTTCAGAGACACCAGTCCTGAAGTCACACAGCCAGGATTGAAGACAACATCTACACAAGAGCGAGCACTGACTGAACAGAAGGTGTGTTCAGCTCTGCTCCAGCAGTCAGTGAGAAGGAGCAGAGCACAGGCTCTGCCTGCTCACCTTCGCTCTGAATGCCTTTCAGCAGGATGAGATCAACCTGTAACCCAACAGTCCCCTTCTCCAAAATCCAAGGGGTTGTTGGGGTCGTGGTCCTTTCCAAGCCATCCACCACTACGGCCCAGGCAGGTGGTGAAAGCTACAAAAGCTGCCCAAGAACTCTGACTGGTGCTGTTCAAAGCTACTCCAAATCTGGTGTCAGAGCCCCCAGCGACACGGCACTGCGGCTGCACACATCCTGTCCCAGGGAAGCAGAGTGTCACCGCTATGTACAGGCTAACAACTTTTCTCTCCTTCTGTCTCCAGCTCATACAGGAGGCTTTTGTGCTCCCCTTCCTGCCCATCTGGATGTCTTTCACCCTCGGCATCATCTCCAAGGCACAAGGGGCTCATGATGTAGCGATAGTCACTTGTGACAGCAGCAGCTGCCCCAGCAACGGTCTCCTCACCGTCTGTGTTTCCAAAGGAGGCACGCAGGGCAGGGTCACTCTCAGATGCCTCTTTATCCTTCCCAATGTTGACATAGAGAGGATCTTGACTGGAAGAGAGTGTGGACATCCTCCCCCGAATCATTTCCAGCTGGGACCGGAGCACTCCAAAGCTGGGGCGTAGCTTGGGCTCAGAATGCCAACATCTGCACATGAGATCGTAGCTGCAAAACAGAGGGAGAGAAAAGCACTGTGAAGCACAGCACCTACCTTCTGCAATGCAGGTTCTATCTTTAAAAGCACAGACACCTTCCCCAACACCTATCAGCTTTGGCCTTGGGCAGGCAACAGCACGTGGGCAGCCAATGTGGATCTAATTCCTTGGTCCTCCCCCTTTCCAGAGGCATTCTCATTTCAGTCAAAGTAATTAGGCAGTAGCCAAACCCCAAGGCCCTGCCAAAGCAGATGAACTTGGTAAAGCCTCGTTCCATTGTCCCTGGAGAGCCAGAACAGGATTGTGAGCACGACACCGCTTAGCAATACCTTCTGAATTTACTCGCAAAGAGCATCCTGACAGCCTCTGCCTCAGCCAAAGCCACCCCTCCCAACTCTAGCTCAGGAGCAGAGGTGTCACTGGCTTTGATGGCGTGTGATGGGGCAAGGTCCCCTATAGCCACTTTTGCGGCCACAGTGGCTTGTCCCCTGCCGGTCAGGCCTCCTGCTGGAGCCCACTTGGCTGGAGTGCGGCCAGAGCCATTGTCCTCCTCCTCTTTGTGCATCACCCACAAAACTGGCAGCTGCATTCCTATGGCAGTATTGTTGCCAGTTCTGCAGGGAACAGGAACAAAGCACAGTACTGGCACTGAAAAACACTACAAACAAACGAACCTCAGTTAAACTTGTAAATGGAAAAATCTGATATGGCCTTTACTGGGAAATAGAGCATTTCATGGTGGCTTTCATTTTACTTTTTGTGTCCTTCGCTTGCTACCAGCTTCACAAGGCTGTTCTTTGATCTCAAACTAGTTTTACAGAAAGTTTTACGGCTCAGTTTTCTTAATCCTGATTTACATCCCTCACCAATGGCAGAAATAAATCCAAACACTCCAGAGAAAGCAGAACCTTCACATTCTGCAGCACCAATCAAAACACCTTCTTCTACCCTCCCTGGCAAACAGTGGAAACCGATCCGGAAGGACAGCAGAGAGGTACAGGCTGTGCTGAGCCAGCTCCAAAGCCCACGTGCCCCAGAGCCCAGCCGCTGGCAGAAGCTCGGCTTAAGTGTGTAAGCTCAGCCTGAGCACGTAGTGAGATCTTTCTGGTATATTCTCTCAGGTCTCAATACCTTGCAGCTCAAGGGCTTCTCTAAATGGTGGTTGCATTTTTTTTCTAGTTTTTGATGGATTTTTCTTTGGCACCCAGCAGCTTTGCGAACCCTTCTGTACTTTTGGTATGCAGAACAGGCTGCCCAGAGAGGTTGTGGAGTCTCCTACTCTGGAGACATTCAAGACCAATCTGGACACGTTCCTGTGTGATCTACTCTAGATGATCCTGCTCGGGCAGGGGGGTTGGACTGAGTGGTCTTTTGAGGTCTCTTCCAGCTCCTAATATTCTGTGATTCTGTAACATCCTATGGACGTAATCTCCACAACCTGGATCCAAGGCTACTCTCAGCAGTCAAGATGCAGACACGTAACGCAGTTCATAGAATCATAGAATTGTTAAGGTTGGAAGAGACCCTTAAGATCATCCAGTCCAACCATTAACCTACTGCCACCAAGTCCACCGCTAGACTATGTCCTCAAGCACTGCATCTACCCGTCTTTTAAACACCTCCAGGGATGGGGACTCAACCACCTCCCTGGGCCGCCTGTTCCAGTGCTTTACGACTCTTTCAGTAAAGAAGTTTTTCCTAATATCCAACCTAAATTTTCCCTGGCACAGCTTGAGGCCATTTCCTCTAGTTCTATCACTTGTTACTGGGGAGAAGAGACCAACCTGGATTAAGCAGTGGTGTAACAATGTTTTCATTCAAACTTGGGAATGGTTAAAAAGAACTGCTGAGAAGTTACAAGTCTACAGCTGTACAAGTGGCTATCCCCTATGGGGAACAGTGGCTGGAGAAAGGAAAGCCACATCAAATAAACCACCATCAGAGCAGGAGAGAAGAGGGAGAAAAGAGGACTTCATGTTGTCCATTTCACACACAAGGAATGGCTTGAAAAGGTCACTAAATTCAGTGCTCGTAGCCATGTCCTGCATGGGCGGGACACAGAGGAGAGAGAGAGACTTGCCTGGGCACCCAGCAGGAGGATTTGACCTTGCCCTGTGGCAGATCCCACTCCCCCAGCCTGACCTTTACTTCCCGTAACCGTGCTCAAGTGATAACCCCCAGTGGTGCTGGTAAGGGATGCTGTATCCGGCTCAGGGTGGATTTGCAGACAGATAGCAACACAATAGCCAAGGGCTAATTTCAGCAGCATGGCCACATAACCACAGTGCTGGTCAATGTCCAACTCAAGCCACATTTGGAAGAAACTGACATCTGTGGTCGGAATGCAAATATAATTATCAGTCAATCATCTTAACTCCATAAATAGTGAGCAGATCAAGAGCCCTTTGAGCTCTCCTGCACAGCAGTGGGCTGCATTGCAGGATCTCCCCTTGAGTAGGGACACCTCTCAAGATTACTCCTCAAGGTTGAGAGAATCCTTATCGTGTCCAATACTTGGTAAGTGAACTGGGAGTGAGAGAGCTGAAACTCTGAAAACCTGGGTTAAGCCATATGGAGAACTGACTGTGCACATATATAATTCCTGAGACATAAACTGTTGACCAAGCCTGAGACCAGGATTGGTACCAGCTGCACCCAGACTCCCCTGACTAGGAGCTTAGAAGCAAGGGGGTCCTTTCTGAACCTCATCACTCAACAGAAGGGTCTCCCAGACAGTTCTTCCCTGTGAGGGTGGTGAGGCCCTGGTACAAGCTGCCCAGAGAAGCTGTGGTTGCCCCATCCCAGGTAGTGTTCAAGGCCAGGTTGGATGGGGCTTTGGGCAGCTTGGTCTGGTGGAGGATGTCCCTACCCACAGCAGGGGGCTGGGACTAGATGATCTTTGAGACCCCTTTCAACTCAAACCAGTCTGATTCTATGAAACTACCGAGCTGCTTCTCTCCTGTGAGCAATTCTATCACACCACTTGTGACAGTCTGGACTAGGCAAGCTTTTGACCTGGGAAAAGTGATGGTGACACTCCCTGGGGGACTTCAGCCTCATGTGTGGACTCTAGGAAATTTCAGGTGGGACACCCATCTACAGAACCTCAGATCCTCCTATCTCCCTTCTTTAACCCTGCTACTTCTGTGAGAGTAGTAGATCCAATTTTGAAAACTAGGCCCAGCTTTGAAACACAGAGGCAGGTCACTGCTCCTTCAATCCAGTTTCTGTGTACAGAAGGAAACTTGGTTCCCTGTTAGGCTGCTTTCCCATTCAGACTTCAGGGCGTGCCATCAAACTCCTCTTTTTTTCTCAGATGCTGGCCTGAGAAAGAAGGAGCAGGGACTCTTTGGAAACACAGTGTCACAAAGCCAACAGCTTCTAATGTTGATACTGTTCAAACCCTTGAGCCAAGTTAGCTGCTGGTGTAGCAACCACAGGTTCCAGGGAGCTGTGCCAGCACAAGAGTGTCTGGTAGCTAAACCAGAAGCTTTCCAGTGAATGCCTCTGTGTACTGGAAAGCTGACGGATTCAGACCAGTTCTCACACCAGCTACCCCTGGTTCCTTCCAGAGGGCCAAACTTCTCAAGGAATCATCAGGGTGAGGAAGTACTTACACATCTTCCAGGCACTCCGGCGGCTGCTTCAGCCTGTTCCCGCTGATGAGGTAGTTGTAGATTTCTGCATTCTCAATCCCAGCATAAGGGGTTTGCCCTCGGGTCACAATCTCCCACATGGTCACCCCAAATGCCCACTGAAAGGGAAGAGCAGAAAACAAGTGAGCAGACGGTTCCCTGCCTGATGGGGTGGGGTTTCAGCCTGATCAAGTCTGTGCCAACCCTCCCAGCCAGGGGTAATGTCATGTGAGCAGCAGTGACACAAGGACTATCTAAACACCAGATAAAAAGCAAAGAAATTACCACACTTACATCATCTTGGGAGACAGCGAAGGCCCTACTCAGCCCCATCCTGCTGTGCAGCAGGGGAAGGTTTGGGAACTGCTGCTGTTTTCCACCTGCAGACCCCTCCCATGCGTTTCCTACTCGTGGCTCTTTAGGGCATGCAGTATCAATTCTGTGGCTCCCAGGTACATGAAGATTTTAGGTTGGGACTCACAGATCAGCTGTGTAATTCAGTGAGCCAGATTTTGGGCTACTGGAAATGTACAGGCACCGATGAAAGCAGAATTTAACCAATAGAGCAGGGCAAGGAACAAACACTCACAGCTCACATTGTGATCTGCACGCAGCTGTCATACTTGTACATTTAAATGTAAACTGCAAGGTTTGTTAGGTGCAAAAATACTGACTGTCATAAGCAAAACCCTGTCCCATGTCTATTGTAAAGTTGCTGAACAAGCAAGTCGACAGACACTGCCTACAGTGGTTACAGCAGTCACTGGGAAACACAGCAGCCAAGTTAGAAGGTGCTCTTGGTGATCTCTTTATGACACTGTGACATGCATAACTGGGAAGGCAAGTCCACAGGTCTGATGGACAAAACTAGAGTAAAACCAGACTAAAAGGCAGCAGGGAAGAAGGGAAAAAACCAAAGTTAAAAAAAAAATTCCAAAACAATGGCAAAGGAAGCAAAAGTTTCAGGTGAATGCCTCACTCTCGAGGGGCAAGGCTGCGGGGAGGAGTGTCTAAGCACCAACAAATTCAGTCTATGAAGTTTTACCAAGGCCTCTGTAGGACAACATGCCATTGCTGCATCTGGATGTGACTCTGTGGCTTAAGTGCATTCCCAGTGTCACCTTCAAATTGCCATGCAGAAGGGAAAGGAAAAAGGGTAAGAGTAAGAAAGAAGAGACCACATGGCGGGGAGGGAAAGAAGGGGAAAGGTGAGGGAGGGAATGACGATAAGCACCGAAGAATGAGGGACCAAAGGACAAAAGGAAGAGGGTTCATGTCTTCTGCCACTAACTACTCATACATATTCTTTGAGTTGTGAAAGCACCCAAGGCAGAGGTGGCCCCATCCCTCAGAAACGATGTAAACTCTCTTTTCACAGCACCAGGACCTTTTTCTGCCCTTGATGAACACAGACGATTTCCTCCAGCATGAATACAGGTGGTTCCCAAACACACCAGAGCAGAACTCACCACATCGCTGTGTGTTGTGTACAGATTATCTGCCAGACTTTCCAGAGCAAGCCACTTCACTGGCAGCTTGGAAGCACAGCCCTGTCGGTAGTAGTCTCCACTGTAGATTTTCTTAGAAAGCCCAAAGTCTGCGACACTGACATTCATGTTCTCATCCAACCTACGGGAAAGTTTTAGTGACCAAGAAAAGCATTTACTGGCTACCTGAGGCAAAAACCAGTCTGTCCTTGTCTGACCAGGGAACTGAGGAATTGCCCAGAAGGATAACAACTTAATCTACTTGATGACCAATGTGAAATAGTTTCATGGTCTCAAATGAGTTCCTCGAGACTAACAGTGAGAGGATTAGGACTAAGGAATTAAGGCAATGGCCATACTCAAAAAAGACCAAAAAGGGACGCGGATACTTTCTGTATTTTCCAAGCTCCACAGGACATCTATATGCTCACTGCTACCACCAAGGCTTGCACCCTGTACAGGGGATCAAGGAGCACCAGCACTTGCCTAGACTGCCTACTACAACCACTCAGACTAACCTGCACAGTGCTCTCTCCAGGGCTGGTTAATGGTCTGAATTGCTCTGTCACCCACTCAAACCCAGTCACATTGGTAAGCAAAGCCCACAAAGACTTCACGCTCTCAGGTCTCACAAAGGGCTCCCTCCTTCTCCCAGAAGATATGGCTATTAAAACAAGCATTTAGCTTCCTCTGAAGGAAGTCTGCATTTTTTAAATGTTTAAAAATAGGAAAGCAGTATATGTTTCTCAAACGTCAAAGCGGGCTAACCCATCAGTTTTCATTATGACTATCAGGCTCCTGTCTGTACATCTGGACATTCAAATGCCTCTGGAAATCTGTGTCTCATTGTGAATTTTACCAGTTGCTGTGTTTCTGTTCAGAGGTAGAGTTCTGTCTGCCAGAATGGGTGGTTACTTACTCGGCTTTCAGGGAAGAAGGAGAGGGCAAAGATTAAAAAACAGGCTTTTCTTCCCTTTAAAGCAAGCAAGGCAATTTGGGGACAAGAACAGCAATGTGGGATCACACAGCGTGTTCACCATGCCGTTATTTCTAAAGGATTCTCCACATAAGCTGTTCTTCACAAGCTTTCTGGGAAATTCTACATTTCTTATACTGTGATAATCAAGTCCTCAAAATAGATACAAGCAATACAGATTTCAGGCTACAAAGCAAGTTCCTTTCTCCTAACACAGCCAACCCCATTTTCTCCTGTCAGTTACATTATATTGTGGAACAAATAGCCCATGCTGACACACAGCTATTAGAGTGACTAATTACAGCCACATATTTTAATCAACTCTATGAAACTGTATGTGCAGACCAATGATGGAAAAGTTCCTGACAAATAGGGTCAATCTGGAAGCTCAGTGGATCATTAGGAGTTGGTCCTTGCTCCCAGCACCACCACCACAAACCACTGCCCCCATGGCCACGGCTCCCTTGTTCCCATTGTCACTTAAATGCAAGGACCAGCATCCTCGGGCAGCACTGCTCCCCATGTCTGTCATGCAGAAGGCTTCTCATCGCTCTCATCCTCTCTGGCCTCTTTTCTCTGAAAACTCATGGGTCACTTACATGCAGTTCCGAGCTGCAAGGTCTCTGTGTATGAAATTTTTTGAGCTCAAGTACTCCATCCCACTGGCAATGTCAATCATGAACTTGAGGAGTGTTTGAACAGGCAAGTTCTGAAAGAAATAACAGTTTCAGTTCTGCTCCTGGAAGCTTTCAAACATGTAAGACAAAGCTGCAAGGTCTGCCGCTAGGTTACTGAGCAGGGGCAGGGGATAGAAGGAGGGGATGGGATGGAACAGAAGAGCTGGTCCTCAACGTGCCTGGAATTAAATACTTCAACTCACGTACCAAAATTTGGTCATCTTTGTGAGACCAGTCCTGCACTGATCTGAACACATTTTCTGAAAGTCTGTATCCTCACAGAAGGAATTATACATTAAGGCAGACTTACAAAAGGGTTTTCCCCAATCCGCGACATCAGCAGGAAAGCGTGAAGGTCTCCGTGCTTCATGAAGGGCAGGATCACCATGGGAATTGGGAGACGACCCTTCGGACGACTCCGCAGGCTGACCCCTAATGAGGACACACAGAGCACAAGGGTTTTAGCAAACAGATCAGTCCCAAACGGAATCTTACAGGCTGCTGTGTCTCTGTCATACAAATCTGAAAGAAAATGTGTGGGTTTGGCGGGTCAGTTCCATGCTCCAAGCTTCTGTGCATGGCTTCGTGCCAGGAGGAGTTCAGATACCTCTAACCCTGTTTATTTCAGGGAGAGTACCAAGTGCTCAGTGGCTGTCAGCTATCCTTGCAGGACAGGCTGTAAATATTTCTAGGATCACTCCAGATCAGCCAGCCCCAAACCCCGGGTTCTGCAGAGCAATCTCCACACTCTGGAAATTGCCCATGTTCCACAGTGCCCACCCATGCATGTCTCGCTCCTTACACGGTGGTTCAGAAAGGCACAATCTCCCCTCACTCTATATGCCTACTGACCCACATGTCCACATTTCACGGCAGTTCAGACACTTCTCAGCCAGCCAAACTCTCTCTGTAGTACTTGCAAGAACCAAAGAAATGGCTTAAACAAGAGACACTTATTTCCACTGTGTGGGGGCAAGTGTGAGCCCTCACACACCCTCCAGCTCCCTCCAGGCCTGGGAAGGAGCAATGCTGGTATGTGCAGGACTCCAGGCAACTGGAGGGGGCTGCACTACCAGCAAAGCTAGGTGGGACTGTGCAGGATGAGGATTGTGGCACCACAAGCAGCAGTGCTGACTTACCGATCAGTTTAGTGACGTGGGGGTGGTCAAACTCCTTCATACATGCAGCCTCTCGCAGGAACTCTTCAATGTCAGTGGAGGTGAAGATGTCAGCTGGGAAAAGAGTGACTGTAAGTTTTCCTCCAAGGGACTTCACAGATAACGGTTAGGAGAAGTTTGCTCTTTGTGGCACAGCACATCCTCTCAGACCTACACCTAGGTGAGCCTGTTTACAACAAAGCAGAGCCAGACACTTTCTCCTGGGGTGGGTGGCAGTAAGCACACATCAGGAACATCTGGTAAATTGATTCTTGGCAGAGTAAAGACCTGTTGATTAGCAGCTCTCAGCAACAACCTTCCTTGGAAGCCATGGAAATCAGGAGTGTGTTACTAAAAGGTCCTAAACTACAATGTCGGGGAGGGGAGACTTCACATAAATTTGAAGAGAATGCTGAAACCAAGGAGATGGCCTTGGGCCCCTGGCTCACACGACAGACCCCAATTCATCTCCAATGAGGATGGCATGAAAGATCAACACTTTTACATCTCATAACGTGATTGAGTCTTCTAAGGCACTAGACCTGAGGTCTCTCAAGTAACCAGACTATGGAAAGCTTGGACCGAACCCAGCAGTGAATCTGAGTACATTAGTACCTGTTGCTGTTACTCCAGATCTATGGCAGTACATCAATATAATCAGGAATCATCCTGGTGAACTACTCCACCCGCTGCTGCTGCTGAATTTAGCGGGAGCCATCCAGTCCCTCTACAAGACCAGACTCAGACGTGCAGTTTATTATCGGCTTTAGGCAAGTGATTTATATATGATTCAGAAGGCAGCAGTAGATTCCCTTTTTACAGTCAACAGAGACAGAAAGGTGCCTCTGGAGGGTGACAGAGCTCCCAAGTTAGATGCCTGAAGGTAGACAGTCTGACTACACAGAATCTTGCAGTCTTGGTCAGGCTTATTGTTGAAACTTGAGAAAACGATGCAACCTAACAGTAATGTGGTATTAGTATATTTAGTACAAACTGGTAATTGTGTGGCAGCCAAACTCAGCTCCGGAGTGAAGTGAGCGTGACTCTGCTTTAAGTCAGTCTCAGTTAATTTCTCCCTTACAGGCAACAGGAGTGAAATAACATAGGTTAACATATATACAGTGTACGCATACATATATGCGCATACCTGCTTTGACTTGTACCTATTCATTATTAATTGCTTTTCTTTTTTAACAGACTTCTGCCTGATGAATGTGTTAATTGCCCTTGTTATATACACTCATCAGATGACAAACCAGAAGGGAGTGCTTAGGCAAATATGCCTGACTGAGATGAG
Source organism: Heliornis fulica (assembly GCA_013399135.1). Lineage (NCBI taxonomy): Eukaryota > Metazoa > Chordata > Aves > Gruiformes > Heliornithidae > Heliornis > Heliornis fulica. The sequence continues at coordinate 915,952 of VXBZ01011316.1, read as the reverse complement.
TTGGCTTGTCGCTGCATTCAGCCCAAACACTCTTCTGTTTGTTCTAGGATATGTGCTTGGAGGAATACCATCTTTCACTGATGAATTACCAGGGCAAAGCCGGCCTGTCTGCGCTGTCTGTGCCACATCATGCTCTGCTGTGGTGAAACAAGCCACTGAACTGGATTCTTTACATACAGAAGAAGCTGTAGCTGTGACTTAAGTTTTGGTTGCACTCTCCATACGCTTGGTGTTGTACAAGCAACTAAGATACTCTTCCCTGAAAAGCTTCCACTACACCAAGACTGATATGAGAAGGACAGAAGACAACATGGCTAGAGTGGCTGATTAGGAAGCTCAGAGAGGAGTAAAAAGGATCAGGGGAAGTTTGCAGAAGAACAGGACAGACAGCATTTAATCTTTCCAAGATCTCTTAAGTGCTTCAGGAAGCCCTGCTCCCACTTACCTTTCAGCATCTTCACTGCCACTTTCTGGAAAGAGCCATCATCTAGCTTCAGTAGTGCCTCTCGAACTGACCCAAACTCCCCTGTGAAATGACCAGAGCAGCTAGTGAGGGAACAGCTTCTTGTGAAGAAAGTATGATTCACAGCAGGTTCACTCCAGGGGTCACTGGCAAAGAAACTGAATAACCATAAGAAATGCAGCTACCAGCTTAATTTTTCATCCAGTTCCATCCAGAAGCTTTCAGCATGTGTGCCAAGAAGAGGTGGTACTACCAGTTGATAGAGGCCACTGTGCTGGAGGTCCAGAAGGCAGAGGAAAGCAAGAGGGAAAGAAAGCAATCCTCTACCAGATGGACAATGCAGAGTCAGATTATAAAATGGGATCCCAGGCAGACTTTTCTGGGGAAGCCTTATCATGAGGGATGAGTCTGAGTGAGGCTCTGGGCAGAGAGGCCATTAGCAGGAGTGAGGAGTGGATAGGCTGGCTGAGGAAGCGCTCAGTGCTGACAGCTGTCAGAGCTGAGTACTGGTGCCAGGACTCAACCCTTTGAGACACAATCAGGCCTTATGTCAGAACTCAGGGAATGACCTCTGTGAATCACAGCTGACCAGACAAAACACACAACACCTAATTGTGTGCTCGCCTGATATGCTAATTCGCAGGAGGGAGTGTTTACCCTTGTGTGTTCCCTAAGGGAGATAAGGGGAGGCAAAGCCGGCCAAACCCTCAATTATGTTAGCCTGAAGTGGCTGTATACCGCAGCCCAACAGCCTCTTTGTATCAGATTGGCTCTAGATTTGCTCCCCCTGATTTTGTAACCGCTCACCCCACCCAGAACACATTAGTATGAGGAACTCTGGTACTGAAGAGGAGGAAGCAAAATACACCACCTGAACACACCCCCTGAAAGCGTGATCTTTCCACCCGCTTTTCACCAGTGTCTGTCACTACTATGTGGCACATGCTTATTTCACACCAATCACAGGCAGTGAATCTGACCACAACAGAGGAAAGTGGGAAAGAACAAAGGCGGTTTCTATTGCTTCTCTGTTACGGAGCCGTGTCTCAGCTGCCGTCAGCAGAGCCCAAGATAACACAGTCTTGCCACCTTATCACCTGTATGCTGAGCATGGGGTTGGGGAACACACGGCCTAAGTGCTGCCAGCTAGCACCCTCCTGCCAAGGCCAGCCCCAGGGGCCCCTCTGAAGCCAATTCCCAGTTTGTTACCAGTCATGGGGACAGCCCAAAAGGGCTGGAGCAAGATCCCAGACACTGCCCAAGAGGTGACACAAACACAGCTGTTTAATTACTTAGCATCGTTAAGCCCTCTGAGACCACTTCTGCAGGAGGTTTGTCTTCCTGCTCTGAAAGAAATGTATTTGTTCTAGGAGGGATGGAGCGGAAAAATGCTCCCAGTGGGAAAGGGTCAGAGAAAACAGCAATAAAACTAGTCTTATAGAGAAAAAGGAAGCCAAACACTTGAGCTTCCTTTTGCTTATGACCCCCAACTTACGCTCCTCTCTCAGTTATTTGTGTTATCATGACACGTTTTCATTTATTTCTAGAGACTGCCTTCAGCCCTAGAAGTAGGAAAGGATGATTCAGCACTTAGCACGTTGGCCTGCCATCTGGGAAATCTAAATTCAAAACCATCTTTTCACAGAGTTTATGGGCCAGTCTTTTGGCTACAGTGAGGAGCATCCCACCTTGCTCTGTCCATTCCTCTCAACATGAAAACACAGAAATGTTAGGAGCACCTGCGTGGGAGAGCCAGATGTAGACCCACAGTCAGAAGATCTCCTAAGGACATAACTAATGAGGACAAATGTCAGCAAACAAATGTCAGTACCTGTTTCAAACGTGCCTCTTTCTAACATCGAGTCAAATCACCTCAGAGGATGAGAATATCTGAAAGTGAATCGGGAATTTTGGAAGGCTGGAGTGTTTGAGGTGGGTCATCTCTGTCCATACTGCCTCGGGACGGTTAACATCTGACACATGTTTATGTAAATGGGAGGAATTCTATAGCACTGCTTTGTCAGTAGAAAGAGCAGAAGTTTAATTGGATATTCCTTCCTTTAAATCTCTGAAAGAAACCCCCACACCAGTGAATCAACACTACTTTGGAAAGCTGAGCACATTCTGTAGTTCATGACTCTGTAAAGCCATATGATAGTAACGGCTTAGCCAGTATCCTCTTAGTTATGCTAAACCTTCAAAATGTGTTATCCCAGCAGAGGGGAAAATTCCACTAAAAATTACCATCTACAAGCTGAAGGAGAGAAAACAGGCTGCTTATAATGGCTTCTCCCTACTCAACACTACAGGAAACATAAAGGTAAAGCCTTGTTCAGTTTGGTTCTTACCCTTGCCCAACATTCTTCCCAGAGTGAACTGCTGCTCCTGGATTAGGACGTCTTTGAGTTTTGTCTTCAGCTCATCACTGATCCCTACACTCTCCACTGGAAATAAAAAAAAAAAACAAACCCAAAACAAAACACAAAGGAAGAGTCAAATAAGAGATACTTAAATGGTGTCACAACATCAAGAATCACCTGCTGAAACCTAGATCTCCAATCCAATTCCCATACTGTAAGTAGGAAAAACTGAAAAAGACAGTTCCCTTCAGTGTCCTCTAGCCTCACCACAGACAAGAACAGTAGCTTTGAGCGACAAGGAAACACACCAACGGTGCTGAAAGGGGGAGGGTGTAGTAAGACCACCCTTAAACACACCAAAAGCAACAGAAATAGAGAACTCTTGTAAACAATTCTGAGAAGGCAAAGTCCAATCCGAAGGGACATTGAGAGACACTGTTTCATACGGCTTCATTGAAGGTGACGGAGCTGCTCCAGTTTTCAGTGGCTGGCTCTTAGGCTGTTTTAACTACCGCACAAGTCTGACAGCCTCTACCTGCCCAAGACAGTAGCAGCATGTTCAAGGCTTCATGGTCTTTAGATTTAATGGAAAGACCTCTAAACCCAGGGGAGCAAAGCCAAGACAGCTGGAGCATCATCTTAACCCAGCCATGCAGCACTGCTACATAGAGCCACACCCTTAATGAACAGGAGACAGGAATGGATCATCTTAAATCTAGCCATTCCCAGGACTCCTGTTTGAGAAGTTACTAATTCCTGGCCTTCCCAGACTGATTAATTGGTTCATGCTTGTAGCACAGCTCAGCACACTGAGTTTAAGGTGTACTGCTAATATTATTAAGCCGTATTTATCTCATTGTTGCATAATGTTATAGTCGAAGGAGTCCCTTTAGCATGAAACTGGGGCAAGGGAGTGGCAAATTTATGCCTTGCATTAATATAAACAACTGCATCTGTAATTAGCAAGTAATTGGTATGGCAACAACAATTCTGATCTTCCACCTCTGCCATCCACAGTGTCTAAGTGTAAACGAATCCCATGCCCTTGATCCCAACCCATCAGATTCAGGGAAAACAGCACAGCACAGGCATGAACACAGCTTCTCAGGCAGAAACACTCAGGTCATTTTACTTACATGTTGCTTCAATGAGCTCTGGTCCCTCCCTGTTGAAAGACCTGGCAGCTCTGAAATGGACTGCTGGATCCCCTCTGCCAACCACGCTGCCAAAGGCATGGCTAGAAGGCAGAAAAGACACACAGGACCATAATTACACGGGCCATTCACTTCTAAAAGGATGTGTAGAACAGATGATTTCCCACCCCCTGACATATAAATACTACAGTTTTGTTAAAGAGGGAGTAGCAGGAAAGGAGTGAGTTTATGCTACCTTCCCGATATCTAGGAGTGGGGGGAGCCTTCATCCCAAGTGCTTTGGGACAAGCTGCAGGTTGGGGCACGTTGCAATAGTCATATAAACAGGGATACTGCTGTGAGAGCGAGGTCAGGAAGACCATACTCTAATAAAGCCCAGCTGCTGACATCACATTAAGGTAGGGCACTGTCCTGCTAATATATAATCCAGGGTCACCCCAAAAATTGTGAAAAAAAACCCAGTTATCCAAAGAAAGTGGCAGAGGTACTTCATCCACAATGCCTTTTTTTAAAAAAAAAAACTGAGTGAGAAACCACACTAGAGGAGAAAGCAAAGATCTCTCTAACCAGCACAACAAGAACCCCCCTTACCCAAAACGAGTTTCCTTTCTTCTTTTTCGAAGAAGAATGAGAGCCAGAGCAACAGCCGTGACCAGAGCTGTGAGAATGCCCAATGCCACAGGAACCCAGGACGTCCCATAAGGAGGCTGTCTCTGGCCACCTACACGATGGAGAAAACACCAATCAGGAAATACAAGACTGTCAGTGGTAAACAGACCATACTGGGGCGCTTCTTTTTTCTTTAAAATGGAAAAGCCATGCTGCTGGATCTGGTGTACACAGTGGATCATCGTACACTGGCATCTGACATAAACAGCTCCTCAGTCAATCATCAGGAAAACCAGTTGTTTTGCACAGCAAAGGCAGAGCAGATGCAGCCAGTTATCAGTCTATTCTTAGTTTTGAGCCTCAAGAAAGTAAAAGGTGCTGCTCCACATTATACTACTTTACATGACCTCACGATCTGGGGTGCTTTACACTGCAGCCTTGGGACACAAACATTGCTCAATATCAGCATTTTCTGTGCAGGTTTCTCCTTGGCCTATTTGACACAGCCAGCAGAACCTTGACTGGGCTACATAAGTACTGAATGCCAACCAGATTAGTGTTCTCAAAGACAATGGGGAAAGACAATCCCCTCACAGCAATCTGGTTGAAAATATTTACGTTTCCCCTCTCACCCCTCCTATAAAGACAAGCACCCTGTGAGACTTAATATTGGCTGCAACTTCCCAATACTCTTGGTTGCAACTTCTAAATATCTCTCCACCAAGGAAAAGGTCAATTTAAAAAAGTGCCCTGTGGGTCAAGAAATAGGTTAGCCAGCATGCAGGTTCCAAATCTAGTCCCAGCATATGTATAAAAGCTTTAGACTAGAAACTATCTTCAGATGAAAAGGAGATGCTGCCAACCTGAGTAAGCTGACAGCAAATGAAGATAAGCAATATGGTTATGAATAAAAGAATATTATCTATGCTTGGCAAACAACAGATAAATTAATCCAATTCCCTGAGACATCTCTTCTCCAAATACAATTACTAAAGATTAAATGTAAATTTGAATGGGTTTATTAAAATGTAGGATAGCCCTCGATCTCTGAATTGTTTAAAACCAAACAAGAACAGGTAGCAGGTCCCTAAGCACCTCCTTCGTTTTCATGTTCCTTTGATGGTGCTTTTCCAGAAGCTAAGAATCACCTTTGATGATGTAAATAATCCCATTATGTCATGAAAGTTTAAGTAAATCTGTCCTTAAAAAGAGACATTAGTCACTAAGATTTGGATGAACCCCTGCACAGATGTATGTGAAAAGGAGTTAGATATGCCTGCTGGCACAGTCTTGGCAGGCAAAACACTTCTTGAGTGCTAGTTCCAACATGGAGCCTTATCATCCAAGCTTTTAAAGAAGCACTGTAGTCTAATAAACAGGCAGAGCTTAAGGAAGCAGAATTGTGGATCACTGAGGAAAGAGACTAGTACTTCTCCACTTGAAACAAATTAGCAGAGCTTCAGCACCTATTTTCCAGCATCTTATCTCCTTCAGTGACTCATATGTTCTTGTTCTACACAGAAGGCTTTACAGGTTTTTTGGTTTTATGATACTCCTTCTTGCTGCACCTTTTGACCTGGCCTTCAAGGCTGCTTATGGAGGGAGAGGGATCAGAAACAGAAGTGGAATGAAAATACAACAAAAAGTAACTCCAATCCTCTCTGCAATTCCCAAGACAATCACTCGGGCTGTTCCTGCTAAACAATTAGGGTAGAAACACTGAACAACACTGATGTAAAAGGTCCTCTCTGATAGCTAGCGATAAGGTTTCCTTCTGTTCTGAGGCAGATCTCCCTTGGCCTACTTTTGTAGTCTCTGATGGGTAGCTGGCCTGGTGAGANAGGATCCTATAGTTTATAGTAAATGTGTCAGAAACAGAAATGAAGGTTGAATTGACTGCTTCTCCTCTGCCCCACAGACCACACCTTCCCACTCATGCCACTGAGCTACGGAAGATGGCTGCAGCCCACATAAAGACCAAGCCGCCTCTCCTCCCCCAACTCCATCTCTCTCCCATCCCCTGCACCCCTCTTTTCCAACGGGCACGTGCCGTAAGGCTGCACACAGGGCAGAGAGGAGACCTTATTATTACATGAGCTTAAATGACTATTTAGGAGTCCTTTGATGATGAGAGAACCCTTTTTTACTTCAGTAGAAGGTTTTATATCACAGAGGTGTGCAAAAAAAACATCATCCAAGTCTTCTGCATGCAATCATGATGATTGCAGCTAGGAAAAAAGCTGTTAGACCACTCTGTTCCTCTCTCTGCCATGAAAGAGAGAGATTTTCTACTGAGAACGTTTCTGAAAATATTAAACCAATCTTTGCTACTAGTGCACAAGATCTCTGCATAAGCAGGGTGGAGCTCCCACTAGCATTGCTGTGATGACAAATAACGACTTAAAGTTTATACAGGCTTAGTCATCCTTACTGCCGCACTGGGAGCTGGTCAGAAAACACCCCTGGCATTTCTCACGTAAAGCAACCAATGCCAATTTGCTATTTTAGGAAAGGAAGCAACTTGTATTTTCTACCAGGCCTGAAACAAAACTGCAGTCTTTCTGCAGCTCTGCTGTTTAAGGTCTGTCAGTGTTTCCACAGTGAACCTTTACTACCAGCCTGTTACACTTGTGAAGAAATATACGTGCTTTCAGACAGCATTTGGCCAAAACAGGCACCACTCCGGATGCTACTGTTTTTGAAGTGGTTTGTAAATAAAAACATGCCAACATGCTTTTGGGATTATCCCATTCCAGCTCCCTGTAAAATGCAAACCCTGTACGTTCCCTGTGGCTTCTTGCCAGTGCTGGCCATTTTCCAAAGGGACCTTCACATCCATTCAAGTACTTTATATTTGGGTGCCACAGAAAATACCCGAGCAAAAAGCAGGGGAAAAACATGGATCAAACCCATGTCCAACCTCTAGCAGAGTCAGCTCTGGACCCTCCACAGCCCTTCATTCTTCTTTAAATAATTTGAGGGCTTTGATCCTAGTGACTGTGTGCTCACACATAACCATCAGTACTGACCTCACTGCAGGAACTGGGCTACAAGGGCCTTTCTGAGTTATGTGCATAGTAAAACCAACATGAGGTGCACTACTGCAAGTAAACCTTTACTTCTCTCCTGGTTACCCTGTGCTAACCCCCACCTCCTGCTTGCCTGGGAGCCCCACTCGAGGTTCCCGCTGTTCTCCCTAAGTGTGGGGGGATCAGCAGGGATAAATGTCCACATGATTCCTCAAAAGACACCCACAAGGGGTGGGAAGGAAGCAGCAGCAGGTGGGTCAGTGTCAGACATGAGGTGCTGCTGTCTTGTCCTGCCACGGGCGCTGGAAACAAAACCTCAAAGAAACAGTGGCATTTCTGCGTGATCACATCTCACTGACTTCTTGTCTCCAATCCATATTTTCATCCAGAACATCTTTGTCTTAGCTGGTTTAGTTTCCTTCACAAACAGCATTCTTCTTTCCTTTCTATCCATCTCACCAAGTAGTGTCATGCCTCCTTCCATGGCCCAACTCCCATTTCCCATTCACTGTGAGACACAAGCAGCAAGCAAGCGAGTGCAGATGAGCCTAACTGCCCTTAGTCACAGGTGATGCACTCCACACCTCCATGTTCTTTCCTCCCAGAAAACCCCTTCTATAAGGTACAGCTTCCGTACCAGCATCTCCCCCTTCTACCAGCAGCTCAGCTGTTCCATGGAGAGACCTGAACTGGTTTAGTATGAACACATTCAGTAAAACCATTACACATCCCAGTGTGGCCATGGTTTAAATCAGGCTCAGCTGAATCAGGAACGGCTTCAAATGAAATCAGAGAAGAGAACCTACGGTGGAGGAGTTTTCTGTCACATTTACTTTTGTAAAGAGTAAGCCTAAACGTCAGGATTTCAAACCTTCATGTGCACCATTTCTACTGTGTCTTCCCTTGCTCTGCACTCACTATGCACAGCAAAAGCCCGTTAAAGAAGACACAGTAGTGGCCAGAAGGTGTTTGGTTTATACCAGCTCTTTAAATATTATTACATTTCTACTTTGCTTGACAAAGCGTGCTGTTGTGTAAAGCCACGTGGCTCAGCCAGCTGAAAGCTCCGAAAGAAGAGTCAAACAGCAGTCCCAGCACTTTCCCCAAAGCGAAGGGAAGGCAGTGGACACTCACCCATGACTTCTTGGGCTTCAAGCAGGAAGAGGTCGCTCCAGGGCCCGCATCCTGCAGAGTTCAGCACACACACCCTAATGATCAGGTCTTTGAGAGGATTCCACGTTGTGAGATTAGCTTTTGTATCCTGTACGATCATCTCCCCCTGAGAGCAAACAGCAACAAACCGTAAGCTGTCTCACAAGGGATCGAGTCTAAAACTTCACTTTTAAAACTAAGCCAAAATGCTACTGGTGTCACTTAACTGGTGCTGTAACACAGGTTGGGAGTTGTGACTCCTGGGTCCTAGTCTCACTTTTGCCACTAACTTGACTGTCATCTTAGGTTTCTCTTCTTAAAAGCTGCTAGTAGTTTCCCAGGGCATAGGGAAGATACAAGGTTTAATGATTTCCTCCTTTTAGATCCTTCCATGAAAGTTGCTATAGAAATGTGGGTTGGGTTTTTTCTGCTATTAAAAGATACATCTCCCTTTTTGTGGTTTAAACATAAAGATGCACCAACATACTGTAAAGCATCTGACAGCTTTAATCCAAGGGAGGAGTCTGTCTGTTTTAACTTGTTGATCAAATCCCAAATGGCTTCCGAGTTTCATGGCCAATTTTCACTTAGGATGGCAAGGCCAACATATTTTCAGTAATTTCAATGCATCCTCTTAAAAACACATTATTTGCAGTAAGCCCATGGAGATTTGGCTGTCACTACTGACACAATGTAAATTCAAGGAAAACTCAAAATATTGACTAGGTTGGTGACACTAACCTAGTATGAAATGGGTCATGCAAAAGAGGAAATAAGTCTCTTTTCCCCTCTAGCTGTCTATTATTACAGGCTTGTTCATCATTAATAAGCACTGGCTAAATATGCATTAAGAAGCAAGACACCATAAGAAATGCTGTGAACTTCAAAAGCAGATAGATACCTGGGAAAGGTCAATGCTGGGATTAAAAATGAAAGGACTTCTACCCTGACTGGGTCCTTTCAACTCCCTATATACTGTAAATGAACTACAAGAATCCGCCATCTTCTTTCTGTGAGTTACAGTGTAACTAATTCACTTGTTAAAGACACTTTTGCTGCTAGGATTTGGAAAGCAAAGTCTCAGGCATAGGAGAAAGAAAGCCCAGACCCTGCACTGTCTGTGCTGCCTCTGGGACAAAGAGGTAGAGACAAAATGAATTCTCTCTACGTTGTCTGTGTTGTACAGGGAATGGCTGAGAACTGGTCTGTCCACCTGTGAACATTCAAGTGAAGGAATTCTGACTGTGCCAGGAAGGAAAAAATGGGCCCACATCTTGAGGCCAAATACTGAGGAGCTGTTGCAAATCAGAACAGGTCCATTTACACAAAAGCAATGCCAGCCATCCATCGCCCAGTGTAGGTAAGGGATGAGGGATCCTAATGCCTAGAAAAGTTAACATGAACATTCTCCAACTCTGCACTCACGGGTGCTCAGCTCCCCTCTCAATCTGTTACCTGAGTTACATTATCCTGCATCCACTCCAGCCTGTATCCCAGGACATTTTCTTTCAGTACATCTGGAGCCACACCTTCCCACTCCAAAATCAGACCAGGATCTCTTTGAATAACATGGATATTTTGTGGGGTGCTGCTTGGAGCTGAAAGCAGACGACAGAACACAATCACTCTGTGCAGGAAAATAATGTACTATCCACACTGAAAATGGCTGGAAAGACCCTCTTTCCTGAGATCTCCTGAAGAGAGAATGTGAGGGCAGAGAACAACTTCTGCAAGCCACCAGGACTCTATTTACTTCAAGTGGAGAAGGTAAGATGGGCAGTGTCTCTTTTTCCTTTCTGAGATCCCAAGAATCTCAGAGAGCAAATGGGACACAGGTCCAGCAAGAAAAGCCCTGTGGCTGGATCAGTTTGTAGATTGTGCATCGTTGCTGTTAACCACATTTGACTGCATACTGTTCTTTCATATTAGGTGTTGAGAGACTCCTAGACAGGCAATCTGACAGCGTAACGTTTCCTACATTTCAGAATCAACAAGAAGGACAGCAGTGAAGTTTATTGTGGTTTCCTTCTCAGACTCAGAGCTGCTTTACTGTTCTTGTCTACTATTTGCTTACCAAGCTCCAGGGTCTGGAAGTAAACCCTGTCAGTGAAAGGGGAGCTACCCATCTCGTTGCTGCACTGCACACGAACACTGTAGTTGGTGGAATGCTTCAGGCCTTGCACACCGTAGGCAAAGGGCGGCACTGGGGTGACTTCAGTGGAGACCTCCTGGCCATCTGGTGACTCAGCTACCTGTGCCAAGAGTGAAACAGAGAAGACTGTTACCATGAGTCATATGACCAACAGGGCCGTAGGGACAAGAATCCATTCTGTGGTTAGTTTAGGAATGTACAAGAGTAGATACAGTACCAGTGTCAAACTAAGTGTCAAACTAAGAATAATGAGCCACACCTTTATTTGGTTTAAACGACATCACTCTCCTCACTCTGGCAGTACAACAATTTTCCACCAGCTGAAAATTTGGTTCCATGTTTTAAAACATCTCTTACCTACGTAACAAATTCTGTGGTTTATTATTTCCCTTAAAGAGAACTAAATGTGCTTCTTGCCTTGAGTGCTCATAGCTGGCTTTTGAGGCTTGTCTAAATTTGGGCAATGGAAAGTGGTAGATCAACTTCCCTGTTGCCTAGAGTCACCTTTTTCCCAACTCCTTTTTCAGCAGTTAATGTATTTTCAGTTTTGTAGCGGAGTAAAGACATGGTAGGCTTAGTTCAACTAAATTGCTCTAATTAAACTGAAAAGAAACTTTTTATCACTCCTGGATCCATTTCACACACACCCCCCATCTGAACTTTAAAGCAATGTGAACAATAATTTAAATCTGCTATCACTGTGTACTTTTAATGCACAGAGAGGTTCAATGTTCCTGCTTTTGTACTGACAATAGCAGAAATCACTGCACAGTTCCCAGGCTCAGCCTATCTTTCTTCTGAAATGCATACGAAACAGCAGAGCTGGGAGTAAAAGCATGGTGTACTGACACAAGTGAACCACTGGTGTGGATTTTATGCTCTTTACACAGCAGCCTTTCTCCCTGCCCTTCTGCTCATTCTCACGTATGCTTCTGGCCCAATTTATCTGGCTAATAAAAAGAATTTCAAGTTGCCTTAATAGAAAAGCACGTTGTTGTCATTATCAGTGCCACCAAAGCAGGGGAAACCAAGCAGACCTTTGTGTAAAACCCTGTCAGTACGACGATGTGTTTCTGTTCAGTAGTCTGAAGTGTTGGAGCTTTAACATCTGCCCCCTTCGTGCCCTGGAACATGGCTTGTGTGAACAGCCAACACATTGACTCCCTGCCCTGTCCCCAGAAGCAATGTGCCTGTCTGAACACCGTGCTTTTGGGTCACCTGCTGCAATTCCCGAGTACCAAAAACCCCCACAGCCAAGTTTCAATCCCTTTCTCTTCCCGCGAGGCTCCGAGCAGAATAGCGGCCATGGGGAGGCAGAGGCACATGCACTTTCACATGGAGATGCGGGTCAATGTCCCTCTCAATGTGGAAGGCAGGGGAAGCACGGCTTTCTGTCAGCACAGGGCTCCTGCCAAGTTACCCGGCTCTCAGATCCAAACACAGGAACTCCGTCCTCCCCACACAGAGCAGAGAAGGCTTAGAAAAAGGGTGAGAGACTGCTGAGCGGGCAGGAACTGAGCTGCTCTGATTCAGCCGCTTTTCCACATGTCCCATCCCCCCTACTCCTACCCCTGCCAAACGCGAGAGGGGGAACTCTAATCCCAGGGTGATTAGCATTGCAGCGAGCAAGCCAGGGAGAATAGGCCATAACTCCCATTGTAAAGCGGAGGAAGAAAGCCATTTTTGACTGTGAACAAAAACAGAAGCAGCAACAAAATCCAGAGACCCGGGCCAGCTCTTCTTTCTGCCAGTGAGTTAAAAGAGGATGATGGATCCTTTTATTTATGAAAGACATTAAACGTAAGAGAAAGAAATCTCTGGTTTCCTCCCCAGTATTGAGGCCTGCAAGGCCTCTAGGCTGCTTCCAGCATACTTGGTGTTCACAAACCTCTTCTACATAGCTGGCAATACCCCACAGAAATGCTGATCCAGCTCACACTGCTGCTGTAACCAGGTAGGGAAGGCGCAGGGGCCCAATACCCACACCGGGCAGACAAGCCCACGGAGTGCAGCATGCCCAGCTGGCTTTGCACAGCCTGCTTCAGGAATCGCCATTTCTTTCTGACACTTGCTTACCAGCTGCTTGATCTGATTTTACAGTTAAGCATGCAACAGTAGAAACTAACTCTGCCTGAAGCTGGACATGTAACATTGCTCCCAGGAGCCTAAAGAAATGGTCCAATCAGCAGAGATGTTGAGCACTCAGCACCCAGTAGAGCTAAAGGAAATTATCACCCTTTATTTTTTGGGGGCAGAGATGGTCTTGACAAAGGAAAACCAATCAAGATTTAGAGGCAGAGCTTAAAATCACTCTGAAACATGCAAATAGACTTGACTTTGCACCAAGAAGCCCAATTTGTCCCGTCTCCATCGTTCCCACCTTTTCTGTACCACATCCTCCACTTTGCAAGCTCCTTGTCTGTTGGTCTCAATGATATGTCCAGAACCCAACATTTCCTCTGGCACCTCAAAGGGCTGAGCTGGCATGGGAGTCACAGGCACTGGAACAGGTTACCATGGGCCACTTACTCCACACTAGCAAGACGTGTGAGCACCCTGCAGCTACTCAAGAGCACTTCCCAAAGAGTGGCATGTGCTTCCTACGTGCTGCAGTCTAGTCATCTGCACGGAGTACCTGCCACAGAGCAACTGATGTGATAACCTGCCAGGAGGAAGAATGCAGCCAGTCTCAAGTTCTCAGCTGGACACTTCCTGCTCAAACCTTCATGTCCTGCTATTTGGCACCTATTTATGACCTGTGTTACATCCTGTTAACTTTCCATGCCTTAAAACCATGGAATAAAAATTCAAACACTGCTACAAAGCATTTAAGAGAGCAAAACATGGCCCAAGCAACGTCGTGGCATAGGGGAGTCCCATTCTTCATGCAGGGCAGGGGACAATCCAGAGGGGCCATACCTGAAGAGTGCAAGAATGGAGGGGTGCACGGCCATCAAATCCTGGCACCCAGACCACGCTGGCATTGCTGCTGGTGACTTGGCTTACAGTTACATTGAGAGGCGAGAGAGGCATGGCTACAAAGAAAACAAAGAGACCTTTCAGTACCCACAGATCTGAGCAGGTATTCACATGAAAGTGGCAGAGGCTTGAGGCTAACAATTATGCAATAAAATCACTAACAGAAATGCTACAATATGATACCTTTAGAGAATGACCCTGGCTGTTGTGAATGGAAGTATTATCTTAGCATTGGCATCTGCTCTTGAATAGCCCAGTGTACTTGCCCGATACATACAGACAGTGGTTGATGTCTTTGATCGCAACAGCAACTGCGTGATGTTTACACCTTTGCCACTTAGCCTTCTCCCCTGCCCCCTTCACTGCAATGCATGGCCCAGCTTTGCACACACAACTGACCATGGACCTGCACCATGAACCAAATCAGGGCTTCAAAATCCCTCCCGTATTTTCAGTCCAGCCCCCCGAAACCAGTTCTGCCAGTACCAGTGGAGGGGTGTTTGCTGTAGTGACCCGAATACCTTGTGCTGGATTTGCAGTAGGTCACGTGTGCTGTGAAAGCGCTGCTGCCTATGGCTGCCTGCTGCAAACGTTCCCTCAAACACTCTGGGATGGAGCCTGGATGGAAAAACTGCCTCCATCGGGTTCAGGATGAAAGATCTCACCAACCACTCTGTTCTACAGAGGGGCAACTCAGGGCCAAGGGAGTGCCTGCTACATGGCTGATGCCACACCACAGACCAAGGACATGGCTCTGCTTACACACCGAATTTTCTATCTCTCCTGAGCTGTATCCAGTGGAAAACAGCAGCGGAAGAATAACTGTGAACCAGGAGTCCTCCAGCTCCATCTTCTACTCTGCCACAGAGCACCTTTGTCTGTCACTGCACACAGGACAACCACAATGCTGCCTTCAGCATCTCCAGTGGGCCATGTGGCAGGAGAAATGCGCAGACCAAAGCCATGGGGCAGGGAATAGATGGTGGCAAAGATTAACCCCAGAAAGCCTTTGTTGCCTAGTTAACTAGTTATGAGGACCAGGGTAGGGGGTTGTCACCTAAATAAGAGCAGTGTGAGTGGGAGGTGGGGCAGCAGAGCAGGGGTCTTGGATAGAAGATGGGCAATGAATTCTGCACCTTTCAGTGAAAGAAAGGTCTTGGTGAGTTAACACAGACTTTTCTGAGTCTTGGTTTCTTTCTCTTTTGATGCTGGGTATTCAGGTTTGAAAGCTCTTTTTGGGGAAAAAAGCCTTCTTCACTGCTCACTGGGGATATCACTGGAATGTTGCTATCACCTCAAGTCTTTTGTAAACACACTCTTAACTTCTGGGTTTTGCAACACACTGCTTTCGACACAGGATGGCAAGCCCAAAGGAGGTACAAGCTACACCTCAGCCACCAACACATCCATGTTGTAGGGAAGACAGTCACTAGAGAGGATCAGCTTGCTAGCACTTTCCCCTAACTGCAACCTGTAGAAGGGACAGAAGCACTTCCCCGTCACCCATTGGGAAAAAAAACGGGGTGGCTGTTTCCCATTGTACTCTGAAACACAGGGTATGATCCTAAAAGTCGTAGTTGCACACATAAAGTAGAGCAAAGCCAGTGTGAAAACAGGGCCTTGAGTGTTAACATCATGAGAGTTAACTTCCTCCATGCTTACAGAGTGACTGGAACAATGGGGCTTTGTACACGTCTGGGGACTGTGGGCTACAATAACAGTAATTTTCTGCTTGGAGTACACGCAGCACATTGTGGGCACTACAGAGAATAGATAATGAACAACAACAGTAGCAAATAGGAAGAAATGTTAACAGTTTGTAAATGTCCTAGCAAAAATATTTGTCTCTGGAAACACAGAAGAAACAAACCATTTAATAAATTGTAGAAAGACTTAAGAGTCCTCATTAGCAGATGGAGCTGCGTAAGAGGAGGCAGTCCTGATCAAGCATGCCGGGACAACTACTCCCAGGAGTAATTTCACTGAAGTCTACTTGTTCATAGGATTAAGGACTAAATAAACATTATCTGGACCTGCTCCTGCTGAGGTCCTTGTTAGGAGTTCTGCCTTAATTTGAAGAGCCTCATCACTTCCCTAAGTTTCTAACTACTGTTTTTCAGAGGTATCTTTGAGCTATTACGGTTAGAATTTATGACTTACACCACTGGACTCGCTATTTTTATCTACAGGACATACTGGTAAAATATTTGCCAAATGACTTAAGCTTGTTCTTCCTGAGCTTTAAAAGGTGTCTGTGCATGCACAAGTGCGTACTAGTGATGCATCCCTCCCAGATAGATTCTGTGGGTTCATTAGCTGACAATTGACCCCTGTGGAGCACCTCTGGCTAAACATAATTGCTGGGAAATACAAGAACTCTTGGGCCTTTACTCCATTATAATCTGGGTTAACATTAAAAAAAAACCAAAAACAAAAAACAACTTGGGTATGATAAATGTTATTTCAAATTACAGCTTGATGGGATTTTTTTTAAAGCATAATAGCTTTGCGAACTAAATTCTATCCCAGGATAAAAATATCCATAGAAGATATATTCCACAATAACTAATTCCCCTGTGTAGACAAGTATTTAAAGCAACAACTCCAAACGTTTTTAAATTAAGTTATAAATCTTACTAGTCTGACATACCACATTCTTGGCATAGAAGTAACCACAACGTCCTGAAGAAAAATACACTGTAAGAGCAGGAGATCTACAGCTGGATTTTAAGCTATACTTTAGTGAATATTAGCTAGTACAACTGAGTCCTGATACAGACAGAAATGCTTGCTCTTCTTCGTGCTGAGCTACCACTTGGAACAAACTATTTTTGTGACAAGCCTCTCCTGGAACCGATAATCATGTAATTTTATGCACATTAAAGCATCACTAAGAGTTCAAATGCAGAAGCATCTCAACATGAAAAGGAGGGGAAGAGATGATTGCTCTGATTATCCCAGTTTCAGTCACCTGGAAGAACAGGGAAATGTGACATCAACTTAGGGACTTCCAAATGGCAACTGGTCACGCAAAGGCTAGCAGTTATTTGTTTGGAATGAGTTTCTAAAGACCAAAGTGAGCAAAAATTTAAAACGAAAAAAAAAACCCTCCATAAAACCAGTTTGGATGAGCAGACTTTACTGGCCACAGGAGATCACCTTGTGATACATCTAATTAGCCTCTGTAGCTCCAACAAGACCCATCTATCTCCAAGAAGAAAAGATTTCCCCAGCTACGTATTCATATCCAACTTCATCCTTCACCAACAATTTGACTGGTCTGATTCTACCCTTTTCAAGGAAAAGCTGTTACTTGACATCACATTTCCACCCCTTAATCAGACGTGGTTAACTCTGAACAGCCTGGGGCAAGCGGGAACTGTTGTTAAGAGCACAAAGCACTGTTTGGACTACTGCGAGCTCCAGCCGGTGCCGGATGCTAGCAGCTTTGACACCACCCCCTGCAGTAAGAAGCCCTGCCTTCCCTCCCCAGAGAGCAAACCCCAGTACCTTGCCCAGTCTCTTGCACTCTCTCTCACCTTTAATTTGAACAGTGGCTGTCCGAGATGAAGACAATCCCTTTACGTTGTGAGCTTCGCAGGAGAAAACTGTGCTTTGATTAATACCTGGAGATCAGCCAAGAAAAGGAAACACAAACAGCTATATAATCCAGCTTCAACCTTCAGCAGAATTTCAATTATGTGTGACATCCAGCTCAAGCTGTACAGGCAATTGGAGGGCTGAGTTGAGTGCCAATCAAAGGCACGTGGATTTCAATGTAATTAATGTGCTAAACACACTTTTAATAGAGACACTGTGGCAATGTAGAAAAGCTTCTGCAGGAGCTTCATAAAGCACCGAAAAAGAAGAATGAAATCTGGCAGAACAACAGCTCAGAGTGCTCAGTTAGCACATGTCCACTTCTCACATCTGGGTGAGCATCTCTGGAAGAAGGATCGTGCTGAACTGTGTGCTCATACAACACCCACTGCTCTGGACTTCAGCCTGCCACCTGAGCAACAGCCATCTTCTAACTGGGCTGTAAGCCCAGGCAAACTTCCAACCAGATGCTGCAGATTTCAAGCTAATTCCCACCCGTCCCTCAGCTTCCACCAGACTTTTGAAGACATGCAAAGAAAGTGGAAGTAAAATGCTACTGCATCAGCACCGAGGCACTTCCCAGGGGTGATACAAGTGAGGATTATGCTCCCTCTCTCCTGTGAGCATCCATCCATATATCACATAGGGCCACACTGATGTCTGGCTGCTCCAAGATGCACAGAGGTATTGCTAATTAATCAGAATTGAGACAGATTTACAAAGTTGCCTGGAGAAGTGTGTCCAGCTTCACTCGACTTGGCACTCAGTTGCCTTACAGTGCTCTGAGAAAAATTAAGGATTGGCATGCTATTGGTGTACAGTTTAGGAGGGATGAAGATTCCAGAGCTGCACAGAAAAGCCTTCATGGTGTCTGTCTTTGCCCTTCGATTCATCTCCCAAGCCTGATATTAATGGCATTGCCAAGAAGGTACAGCAGAAAAAAAGACTGCTAGAAAATGAAAGGATGAAGTCTTCTAGCTTCTTCCAGTCACCCCAGTGAACCAGATTAAAATGCTGCCAGCAGGCTGAAGGCCAGGCAGCAGAGCAGCACCTGATGTGGTAGGCATGCCCCAAAGACAGAACCAAACACAGCCCTGCCCTGAGGACAACAACAAAACACACCACAAACCCAAGATCTTCTTGCTCTCCAGCACCATTGCCAGCACTGCCTTCCAAATATTACAATCCTTTTGCCAGGGCTTGCTGAACCTTCTAAAATGCTTGCTTTCTAGCCACTACTTCATTATTATTTTCTTCAGAATTTGATGCTTTCTTTAGCTAGAAATCCTCCTTTTCACTTCCTCTGGCAATCTGATCATGCAGCTTGTGTCCTGCTACATTTTTTCCTGTTTCAAAGACAAGATTTGCCCAGGGAACATCCCAAAGTACACTGAAAGGGGCAAAGAAAGGTGCTGGTGATGAATGTGAGTAATAGAAACTGAATTGGAGAAACAGATCACTAGAAGATACCCTTCTTCAGGCCTCCATGCCACCACCCCACTAGGACAGAAGTTTCACAAGGCACTGTGGAATGAGTTCAGTGGAGAAAAGGAAACTTATTTTTTTACTGTGTTTCCTCTCTGGACTATCAATCATTTCAGTTTCCATTTCAACAGGCAGATTATATCATAAGGGAGCAGTTTTCATTTCCAAATTGGTACAGAATCAAGTGGCTATCTAAGAGAGGGAGCAAATGATAAAGCCACCGCAAATCACAAACCAGGTTTTGATTTGCATATAAATTAGGTTCTAAGGAAAGGTTTATTAGGATTGGATAGCTCAAAGGATGGCCAAAGACATACAGAAGAAAACTCCCCCTGGCTGTAACTGTATTAACACGGATGAAGAGGCCCCAGAGACAACTCCTGGTTGTAAAGCCTTTTCTTTCTAAATTGCTAGTTCAACTTTGGCTCAGGACAGCCAAGAATAATAAAATTGCAGCAAAGAGAAGAATACCAAGTTATCAGACAGCTGATGAGAATAGTTACCTTTAGGAGATAACTACAAGAATAGCTGTGGTCAGGTCCTAGCAGAGTTACATTGCCTTTCCCTGAAAGTGAGTTGAGGAGAGGCCTGAACACCCACTGGGTCCTGAGCTCTTCAGCTGTCACAGATGGGGAGGGCAGTCTTACCACCATGCATCTAGTGCCTGTTCTGGGCTAAACCTTGGGCTCTGAGGGTATCAACCAGCCTGCTTCAGCACCAATACAACCACTCTAAAAGATTGGTGACAGGGTGAGGAGGTCAGATTTCAATGATAAGAACATCCAGTAGGTCTGCAAGAACAAGGATGGGGGTAGGGAGTGAGGACAGAGAGGGAAGCAGCACACAACATGGCTGTGCGCAGGAGGGGGTGGCATCTCTTACACATGAATACTTGGAGAGTTCCAAGTCAAACTCAGCCACAGAGTCACTTAATATAACCATGAACACCCTTCATGAGGTGGAACAAAAGGGGCACCCCAGGTATCATGCATCCAGTATTACCTTTACCACTGTGCCAGCCCCACCCGAGCTCTGCCAGAGCCTGCACACCTCAAACCAGCAGAAAACACAGAGCAACCATGGCTACTCAAGATGATCTGGCTTTGTACGAGATCATGATTTCTCAGGCCTCCATGTAAAAGACCATTCTCACACTGTGTGGCTACCCAGTATCAACAGGCACGATCAGAAGAGAGCTCTCCTCCACTTCTGATGTTCAAAGCGATCCCCTGCATTGGCAGCAGCCTTACCTGACACATTTAAGATGGAGGGGGAGATGTCTGGAAGCCCCACTCTAGAGTCTCCCATCCACCAGACAATTGTCACTGGTTCAGGGGGACCAACAGCAGCACAGGCCATATGAAATGGGACATTAGGGGACACGGACACATCCTCAGGTTCCACAGTAAAGTAGGGCACACCTAGAAAAGCAACAGACAAGTGATAACAACTGGAGGTACTTCTTCTGTCTTGCTTCCACTAGTATCAGTGTCCCATCTTCCCTGCCCCTAAGCCTAATCCAACTCCCTCCAAGCCCTTCACAAGAACCAAGGATGATGCCGGATCACCTCAGGGCTCAGATGTCTACATACTTACTCCCATGAGAAGTCAGTGAGAAAAGAGTACTTGCTTCACAAAATACCTTTGAAAAACCTCTTCCACTGGATTTTCTTCAAGACTTCCCTATGAAGTAGCTTTTAGCAGCAGTATTTCCTCTATTTTTCAGCTGGAGAGATTGGAGTTTAAAGACACGACAGTCAATGGTAGACACCACTTTCAAGTTACCTAATCCAGCTGCAGGTAATTCTTAACATGCATTTAAAACTGAAGCTTGTGAATCTGCTGAACTAGCGGCTGTAACAAACCTGGGAACGAGGGGAGAATCCCCTCGGTTAGAGACAGGGATCATTTACAATGCTTGCTCCACAGCTTAACCAACTGGAGCCACCTCCCAGCACACTCTGAGAATCAGGCTACTCTGGAGTCAGGGGCAATTTGTTTCAGAGCTGAAGGCTATCCATAAACACACTTCTTTCAATAACCCTTTGCTCCCCACTGTGGAGGCACTCCTGGTACAAAGGGCCTTATATCAGGCCCATAGGGAGTAAAAAGCACCTGCAACCTTAACTACCTTAGGTCATCTCTAAGTGGCAACAGGTGAGTGTAACAACACATCCAGAGATGTGGTTCCTCTCATGGGCAACACTAACACTCCTGTGGTTTCAGTGCTCCAAACCAGTAACACAAAATTCACCAGCCATCAGCACCAGTGCTGACTGTGAAAGACAACCAGCAAGTGCTTCTGATGGCTGCTGGAGGACCTGAAGGCCCACAGAAATCCTTTAATACTCAAAACTTGGGGTGTCGAGCACAGCTACTGCCAACTGCACCTACACCAAACAGAGGTATCTGCAGCTGGAAGATGTGTGTTCAGGAAACTGCTCCTCTGCTGCTTCACAGAAACAGGTGAACGGACAACACCATGCATCCACATGTTTAAATTACACTGTCTGCCCTGGCCAAAGATGGCAGGCCCAGGCAGCTCCAGTTGCTGTGGCAGATGCTGAGCATCTCTATCAGCAGGATGTTAATGTAAGTGCCTAAATAGGGATTCAGAAACCTACCACTTGACACTCTCCCTACACTCCAGCTGAAAGCCGTGGCCTCAGTCTTTCACTGACTGGACATGTGTTTCAGGTGGCAGTTTCTTTGTGCATTCCTTGCCTCCTTGCTGCTCTCTTTAGAGTGACAAGTAAATGAACAAACTAAAATCTAAAAATAAGTTGCTTCAGGAATGATTGTGCCTACCTGTGCAAAGGCTAAAGTTAAGGACAAGTATATCCATCACCGTGACTTACTGCTGGGGTTTGTTTACATGTTTTATTTTTTATTGCAGTCATGTGTAAACAATAAAAATAAACTTTCCACATACCAGCTGTGACCTCCACCTGTTTTGCTCTCTTTCTCCAAGGAACATTCAAAGGGAAAATACCACCACTTCTTCCACCTGTGAGTAGGGTCCCTGCCTCCTGTCCTTTGTCACAGTACTCAGGGTAACATTTTGGGAGAATCCTGCCCAGCTTGTCAGGTTTTCTCACTTGGGAAGCAGCTAACCACATCAGATAAGACCACAATAAAAAACCCTCGTAGTTCAAGCAATGCAGCTGACTCATCCAGCTCAGAAACCTGCACTGCCCCCGTACCTATGTTACCTGGATACCTCACTGTCTGAGACACACTTAGCCTCCCAGTTTCTGGTACAAGCGGGGTGCCAGTGCTCACCTCTTCCACAGATGTTCCACAGAGGCACTGAGCAGTCAACGGCCAGGAAATGAGGTGCTAAGCATGAAAACAAGCCTGTCTGTTCCTGGTTCCGAGCCAGCACCCAACCTATGAGGCTGATTTTTTTTTTTTTTTCTACCGCTCAGTTTTCAGACAGTGTTAGTTCAGGGGGATGTGCTCATACAGGTGTGGGGCTCTGTGGGGCCCACAACAGAGGCTAGTAGCCCCAGGAACAGCTACACAGTCAGAGGTGTAATTTCAGAGGGAAAATTCTGTAAGGAACATAATCTGTCTTTTTAAGATGGTCACAGTCCACAGTGTGGCTCTTCAATTACCTCCAGGCATCAAATGCCATCATGTTCTCGGTAAGGCCCGAGTCTAGTTTCTAAGCCAGAAAACAGTTTCAAAATAACGTTGTTTTTGTAAATTCTGAGGAGTGTTTTGCAAGATTAAACACTTTAGCTGTATTACAGACAGTTCAAATACCACTACTACAAATTCTGCGTGTATAGACTACCTCAGTGGATCTCAAAGCAGGTATGAGACAGCATAAGAACCCATCTGAGATCACTTCAAGTGAGCTCACCAGTAGTCCACACTAGTTTTGTGTGGCACACTGGAAGGTGTCAGCGCCTGCCGAAGGCTGGAATGAACAGAGGAACGATCCTCTCTCAGTCAGAGGGCAAGAGCTGTTATCAATACAGCAACCGCTTCGAGCCAAAGCTAGTACACCCAGGGAAGAAATACACACAGAGGGCACAGGGAAGGCAGGACTGACAGGCTTTTGCATTCCCAGTCTTTTCTTAAGCAAACAGCTGACACATTTTTAAAAATCCAGGCCCTAGCACTATTTGTTATTTTTTAATTTTTTCCTCTAACTCCCACTTCACATGCTCAATTACAAGCTCAGCTCAAGTTTAACAAGCTTCTTAAGCACTTTTCTTATAAAGTGACCGGTTGCATTTTATAAGGTTACACTTTGGCCTTCCTTCCCAACTCCCCCTTACCTAGCTGCAGCTGGGTTTTGTGACTTTGCTGGTTTTTGCCTGTGCTACCCAGAAGGGCTCCTTTGTTTTTCAGATGGCTTAGCACACTGAGGTACCCAATCACTGCTAACACCCCCACCATGCAAATGCAGCCACCTCTGGAGCGGGCCAGGGTAATTGGAACAGAAATGGAAACTGAACAGTAGAGAGAGCATTTTAAGCTACAAACACTGTTCTCCAGTCTCCAAGCTGCACCTGGAAGTTTAGGTGGACAAAAGGCAGGGATTTATGGAAGGCAGCAGGTAAGCGTTCTCCTCCTGTGAGAGCTGCTATGAATGTTCCCATGGCTTTGAGTAAGTGAGACTGCTGTAAAACACCCAGATGACACCACAGCCCATGACACCCTCCCTGCTTCCCCTCTTTTAAGACTGCAAATTCAGCTCTGGCCCAAAATGTTACCAATTACATCCAAAAAGCCACTTTGTGCTGCAAATACACTGCTCCTGTCAACTCATGAAATAAGCTATCCTACTTTCTGAGGATCTAACAAAATCATGTCTCAAGGGAAATGATACTAGAGACAATAAGAAGCCACCAAGCCCTGCTCCCTTGAGTGACCTTTGGGCAACTCAGTAGAAGTTATTCATTATCAGATAAGACTGGGCAAAACAGTGCCACACAGAAGAGTCACAGATATGAAGTGCTGAGTTTCTCCCGAAACTCAGAACTGGGCCAAAACTGTACCTTGCCTTCAAAGATGTGTTTGGCTGATACACAGAACCAAGCTGTGACTGTGGGTTGGAACAGATGATCCCCATGGTTCCCCTTCAACCTGATTTACCCACCATTCTACAATTATTTGGAGATGAAAGCAACAATGGATTGAGGGGCTGGAAAGAAACACGCGCACACAAAAGGATCTTGTTCCCTAACATGCCAAAATAAAACCTGAAGGTAATGAATGAATTGACAGCTCCTCTCCTTGAAACTACACTCCTACTTCTTACTCCTGCTCTGTAGCCATCTCACTACAGTTAGCAGCAATGGTTCAGATCAAAGAAGCCTGTCACTAGAGCAATCTGCTCTCACCACTTCCACCTAGAGCATTTTGGTGGGTTAGCCCTGAAAAGAAACCAGCACTACTACTCCTCCTTACCTTCCACTATGAGCCACACTTGCTGTGATTCTTCCTTCTTCCCCCCGTTCTCAACCTGGCACCAGTACTTCCCAGAATCTGTCCGTTCGACGGATTTCAAGCTGAAAAAAGTCAAAAGCCACATGGATATTTTATGTGGATAAAGCATGTTTTTGCCCCAAAGGACCCTCCGGTGTTTGGAAAATCAGATGCACGGACAACACCCACTGAGACGCAGCCAGCTGTGGGGAGGAGGGCAACAGCCAGCACAAAGCACCGCAAACAGCAAAGACGGGAGGATCCTCTCTGAAGTGGGTAGAGAGAACCCTCAGCAGAGCAAACAGCCTTCCTCTGAAATGTCCTTGTAGAAAACCCATCGTTTGTGTTCCCTGAGGATAGAAGAGGTTGGTCACCTTGATCCTGAATCGTGATTCTAGATAGCCTTCAAGAGTGACAGCTTGGCCTACAATGTCTGAGCTAGAAGGAAACTCCAAATCTCAAACCTCCAGCGAGCCCAACTGTTTTTCCTCAGTTAGGTGACAGGA
Source organism: Heliornis fulica (assembly GCA_013399135.1). NCBI lineage: Eukaryota > Metazoa > Chordata > Aves > Gruiformes > Heliornithidae > Heliornis > Heliornis fulica. The sequence continues at coordinate 891,021 of VXBZ01011316.1, read as the reverse complement.
CAGGTGACAACCTCATACAGGAACAGATGGGTCAGAAAAGGGCCCCCCTCACCCCAAGTACACTCACACTGCAAAACTCCTTGGGCCTCTCGATTTGTGATTTCAAGGAGTTATGATGGCTTATTCCAGCACAGGACCTCACCCTAGGGCTTTTCTGTGTCCTCCCTTCCTCAGCAACAGCTTGCCTTCTAAGAAGATGCATCCAAGCAGGGGAAGGCAGCCACGGGGACTGAGCAGCCATCAAGTCGTAGGCCTCCAGTTTAGGGGAGAAATTCTGCTCCTTGCTCCACTGCTGGGAATCTGTGGTATCCTCACTGCTGTTAGCAATACCAGGCTAGCAGGTTGAGTAAGGGCAGAATTTGGTCCCAAAGCCACAAATTCTCAGCTACCAATGGCACCAGTGTGACCATAGGTGCCTGTCAATGTACAAACGTTGACTGCCCCCCGCGGGACGTGCAGCCATGCACCTGCTGCCATGCAGGGATCCTCAGCAGAACTGATGCCCGCTTTTCTAATGCTATCGGTCCGCCCAGGGCAAGGGGGAGAACGTCTCAGGAAGGAAGACAGAAAAGAGAGAGTGTTTGCTGAAATGCACAAAACGGACCCACTACAGCCTGATTTTCAGAGCTGTACCTTCAAACGGCATCGGCTGTCCTGCCCATCCAGCCGCATGTTCTGAAACACAGCGATCGCAGCAGAGTCACACAGTGGGTGGTAGAAATTATCACTTCAGGAGAAGAAAGGAGAAGGGAGAAAAAGATATGGAAACGCCTAGATTTAGCACCCTAATATATCCCTGGTGCTGCAAAAAGTTTTCAGCAGAGAAAAGCAAGAGGTGAGAAAGAAGATCAGACCGAGACATTGTGAGGGGCAAAGAGTTAACTAGTGGAACTGGGGGGGGCAGTAAACGGTGTAATTTCAAGACAAACTGTTCCCACAAAATAACATTATGCCATAGTTTTACTGGGCACAGATTTTTTTCCTATCAAAATGTCTTAGAGACAAGGTTTAGCACAGAGACTTTTAGTTGCTGGAACTGGAGACTCCCTGCAACATCAGTCCAAGAAACCTAAAAGGAGATAAAGCCAGAGCTCAAAAAAGCACAATTCTCAGCCAGTCAACAGTTTTGCCCGCTCATATTGATGGCATGTTTGCTTGTATAAGCTCTCTTTATGCATTAAAAAAAAAAAAAAAAGCCAGAGCAGAACCTTGGGTCTTGTTTAACTCTACTTCCAGAACTAGCTGACATCCTTCTTCTGCTGAAATAAAGGCACAGAGAGTGGCTTCGCAGAAGACAGTTTCTGCACCTCAGAGTGGCAGGACTGATACCATATACTGCAAATGTATTAGGAAAGTCTCTGCAAAATGACTCAGGGATGGTTCAGGTGACAAACACTCCTCCCCAAAGAAAGGAAGGGATGTAGTACTGAGAGTCTCATTTCAATTAACAATCCTCAGCCTTTAAGCAGACAGCTCAAGAGACAGAGTAAGAGAAGGGAATGAGTATGAGAGAGAAAACCTATTTAAGTAAGGCAGACCTTAGCCTTCCTGCTGAACGGCAGAACAAGATGAACAAACAAGGCAAGAACTTCCTTTCACCTTGAAGTCACGTCACAAGCATCACCTGTCACCACAGTAGTCAGGAAACCAATACGGTTCTAGAGCTTAAAATCTCAGCCTTCAGTGGCTTCAATCCTGCTCCGAGTGATGCCCTTGCCACACGCTGAACTGCAGACCTAAGGGCCCTGCCCCGCCAAGGGTACTGCAGTTGCATAGATATAGTTGACAGCAGAAAACTGTGCAATAGTTTCCGCGATATTCTTCCTTCTCTGCATCTGTTGTACCTGAGGAAGCCGATCCAGTGTTCTTCATCTACTGGAATGTACACCTGGTCTACGCTTTGCACCACTGCTCCGTCCTTGATCCACAACATCTCGGGATCTTCCATTCCCTCGAGGCTGCAATTTAGTTTGACGGGTTGACCCTGGGACACCTTTAATTTGATTGGAGATCCTGTAAATTTCATACCTAAAAAAAAAATACTACTCCGCCCCACCCCCAGAAGAAGGGGGGTTGGAGTACAGCAAATTACTCTAGGTTGGTGGTCTAGAATTAAATACCCTACCAGCACACGCTGCACAGGGGGCTGTTAGTCTCAGCACTGCTCTACTACACCTGCTAAGCAATAGTTAAAGGCAAGCACTGAAAGCAGAATTGCTGGAGAGAAGTGGTGTCTCAGCGTGTACACGGGGAATTTTCAACTCATGTAAAAACACCAGGGTGAGCTTCTGCAGAGCACTGCCCCGGCAGAGCCAGACAGAACCGCTGGGAGCTTCGCCGAGTCGGGGATCCCGCAGTGCTAAGTGTGTTCGTTCAACATGGCACCACACCTCCCTCTTTTCCCCGGGCTTGAATTTCAGCTACTGCGCTCCTGCGCTGCTAAGAAATCATCGTGCCTGCTCCATTGTATGCATTTGTAAAGAGCTGGGATATGAGAAAGAATCAATTATGTCTTGTTATTCAGCGTGCACTGTTCCTCTGCATTACAGAAAGCTCCTCTGCAATTTGCAAAACCTGTGAAAGCAGAAGCCTATTCCACAGCAAACCTTGCTGAGGAGCACAACTGTTTACAGGACTGGTGTTTCTGTCGTGGGATGTGGGCGTGTGCTCAGAGAAGCCTCCCCGACCCTTCAGTCCAGCCGATAGAGCACGTTACTCCCAGAACTATACAGCTGGGACCCCAAAGCAGCAGGGACTGAGGCGGTGGAGCTGCTCAGCTTTACACTGACAGAGAAGCGATCAGAATTTGGCCCGGAGCACTGTTACATGTGTGGGTGGATGGGGAGTGTTTCCCTCAAGCAGAAGCGAATATATGGAATGCGTTACCATGAGAAAACACGGAAGCTAACTATGTAAGCGTGTTTAAGAAAGAAAGGCATATAGAGGAGGAACCAGAGGATCAAAGGAGGCCGTGGGAAAGCAGGAAGGTGGAAAATACATGTAAAGCTCGTTTCGTTAGGGAGAATGGCCATTTCCTATGCAGTGGCACAGGACTGACAGACCAAAACAGGTCTAGCCTAGTTCAATATTGTGCCCTGGCAGTGGGCTCCAGATCGTTCAGAAAAAAAACGACTCCATCACTCTTGCCCACCCATATACAATCACAGTACATGACAACTTCAGCCAGTTCACTGGCTGGTCAGCTTCTCGTAGGATGCCTCGCTATCCTACACAGACAAACACCAGTTGTGAAATCCAGAGCACTGCTAAGTAAGCAGCCCTGTTGCTCCTGAACTCTGTTACAGCCTTACCAGTGATCAAATACAGAGATTTCTCATGTGCCACTTCCCCTCTTGCCAACACAACACCCTCCCATAGCCATGGGGACAGCACGTCAGAGTAACAACAGAGGGACTTGAAGTGTGGTCCTAACAGCTGGAAGAACGGGGAGCTGGCTCAGTGGGACCAGCCAGAGGTCTGCCACTGACAGCTGGTACCCAGCAGAGCACCAGTGGTCCAGGAGCAATCCCAAACACAGGCAGAAGGACCTTACTCCTTTCCCTAATGAGATCCCCCAGCCTGTTAACAGCTGGTCTCCCCCAGTCAGTCTTTTGACTTTCTATCTGCTGTTACTAATTTAACAAGTTCGAGAGCACTGGAAAACACTTCTCAGATGATAATTTTGGTTTAGTTGCTGCAGTTTGTTTGCTGGGTTTGCTGGGTTATCCTCATCCTTGGATGAGGATGATCTAACCTTGCGTTACTTAACTCATCTCTAACACAAATGACATGTCCCAGTGCATGCCAGAAAGCATCTTCCCCTTCACCTCTCACAAACTTGGAATAAGACATGAAAGCTTTATAGCAAATCTCTCACAGAAAACTGATGCAGCCAGGCTGCTGAGCGTGTGTACAAACGGACAGGCAAGCTCATTACAGATGCCTTCATGGAAAAGCAAACTACTCGGCTTCCTGCAGACTGTCCTGCTGAGTTAGCCAAAAAGCCAAAGAAGTGTTATTAGAGACCCTTCATGGTTTTTCAGCTCCCATACAAATTAATGATGCAGGAAATTAATATATGGCACAAATGTTCAGCCCAGGTTTTAGTTCTCCACATTGCCCAAGTATAATCCTTCCACCAAGATCAATTGACATGAATACAGATCAGGGACTTTTAATAAATTCGGATATTTTTGACAAAATATCCAGTTTTAGCTGCAGCATCTCTTCCTGTAGATATGAGGGAGAAGCACATAGGAGGATGGTTAATTTCCACCTATTCCTCCTTCTGCTCTCCCACTCACGATTTCTCATCTGATAACATTCTTGCCAGCACAAGAAATAATCTTATCCAAATAGGTTCCTCCAAGCCTACCTGTGAAGAGCTGCAGGAACTGAAACGTATAGCTAGGAAATAAAATCGTATTAAATTTCTCACCGAGCCGTTGTCAGAATTGACAGCAAGCAAACATACTAGTTGTCAAAATACATGACATATCTGTTTGTTTGTTTTTTAAACTTGCCACCTTTGAATATTCTGATTTCTAGGCACAGATGTATGCTTCTTGTGAAGTTTTAAGGGAGCGGAGGCAGAGGATGACACCGGCTCACACACGCCATGGGAAAAGCTCTCCTCAAGCCCCTGACCGACGGATCCAACCCGTACCGCGGCCACTCCGGCTCCACACGCAGCGCCCAGCCCAAACTCCCCGCGAACTCGGCAGGGGGTTCGCCTGGGCGCCCAGAGACTCTCGCTCCACTCCCTCACGCTGCCTTTCCCTGCTGACTCGGGGTCGGGGGAACGTCGGAGAACGAGCTCAGGAGGGAAAAGCCAACCAAAGCCAGTCAGGAATGCGTTAGCGCCCAGCCTCCCTCGGCGACGATTCGCGCCAGGCAAATACCAGAGCGATGCCTTCGCGAACAACCAAGAGGATTATTCGGGCTGCTACTTACTACTCCGCACTCGCAGCACCCCGCGCCGCCCGGGCTCCCCGCCGGGCTCCGGAGCGCCACGTAGCTGACCCAGCCGCCGGCCGC
>VXBZ01011316.1:859567-885738 GCA_013399135.1 Heliornis fulica | reverse complement strand
GGTGGGCTGTCACTCCCTCTCACCTGCGACGGCGGCGACGTCTTGGAGCGCCGCAGCCCACAGTCCCAGCAAGAGGAGCCGCGGGATCGCCATGCTCCGCTTCAGCTCCATCGCTCCCGTACCACCATCCTCCCCACAGCTCCCGGCGCCGCGGGGGGCTCCCACCACCCGCGCAGGCGGCGACAGCGGCTAAGGCAGCCCCGCGTCGCCGCCCGCCGCCGGACTCCTACGGGAGGCTGGCGGGGCCGCACAAACTTCTGGCTGCGGCTCCGGCTGGAGACGCCCGTCAGGGGACGACGACGCTGCTCTGCCGGCTCGGCTCGGGTCCGGTCCGGTGCCAGCGGCGGCGCCGCCGGGCGGTCTCCCCCTGCCGGCGCAGAGCCGCCGCTCGGCAGCTCCTCCGCGCGGGTCCGTCCTCCCGACCGTCCGTCCGTCCGTCCGTCCCTCCTCAGCCACCGCCTTCTCCTTCAGGAAATGGCGCTCTCGGGCGGTCACCGCGCGCTGTGCTCCCCCTCTGACATCACGCTCATGAATATGCATGAGTCGGGCGCCCGCCGCCCCCGAATCGGCGAATCACCGCACCGGCCGCCCCCGCTCCGCTGCCCCGGGACGGGACTATCGGCGCAGGGCCCGTCGTCCCCTGTCCCGCGTCGTGCCAGGGGGTCGGGTCTCTCCGGGCGAGGGGGTTTCTGGAGGCGGCGCGTCCCGGGAGCTGCTCCGCTGGGCGGCCTGGTTTCCAGAGTGCCGGCGGCGGGTGACCCACATCCGCGGGAGCTGCCGGGGCACCGGGCAGAGGGGGAAACCAGGTCGCTCGTTCCCCTATCTACGTGCGGAAGCAGGAGGCCAGCCTGGCCCCTCAGGACGACCTGTACACACTCCGGCCCCTCAGGCGAGGAGAACCGGGGGTCACTGCTGCGGCTCAGTCCCCTGAAGCACGGCTGGCGGGATGAGCTGCAGCTCACCTCATACACAGAGCACCCCCAGCTCCATCTTCCCTGGCCGCCCCTCGCTGGATCCCTACTTTGGCCGTGCTCCCCTCGCCAGATGGACAGCTCTGGCTCCGGGGGTGCCGGCCACCCCACCCCAGTGCTTGATGTATGGAGGAGGACCAGCAACGCGAGGAGATATGTCTGTGCCCTTCAACATGGATTGGCTCGGCCTTGTCCTCCTTTCCACTCGTGCGAAAGTAGGGAGAGGTCTGGGGAAGGAGATCCCTCCTGCCGCAGAGTTACAAGCACGATGTGGAATAAGTCACCGACAATTTTTTAACATATCTGGTGCTGCCTTTTCGTAGGAGTTACGGTGAGAAACTTGGTTGAAAGGCACCATAAGGAGTGATATCATTACAACACACCAGAGCTTTCAGCTCTGCCACCACCACCAGTGTAACACCCAGCAGCTTTGCAATACTCCGGAAACCTGGCTGGTTGAAGGAGCGCAGGGCAATGGGGATGGAGAAACTGAGGCACGACAAGCACCAGCAATTCCCTCCCATGCTCTGATCTTCCCCCTTCCCAGCCATTTGCATTTCTGATAGGAATTCCTAGGGGTCTGGAGCAATGCCAAGAAGATTTCATGACTGGAATGGAAATGTCACTACCTCCCCAGTGCCTCCCGCCGCAGTGAGGCAGCCGGAGGAGACACTGACAAGCCATCTACCCGAGAGCCTGCAGGAAGCCTGGGTGCTCTCAGGGACAGGAAACTGTGATATGCCCCTTGCTGGGATCATGACAACTCTTGGGCTGAGAGCTTCTGCTCCAGTGTTTGCTAAGAGCTTCACGCGCACTTGCTGTCACTGCTTTCTCTCCCCCATGTATCCATATATATACCCATGTATCCAAGTGTGCAGCGTGTTTCTGCACTTACTCATGGCAGTTGCGCCTTCCAGAAAGTATCTACTTTTACAGATTTCAGTTGTCTCATGAGAAAAAATAATGGCCATTTGAATAATGCCGTGGTTTTACGGTGTTTTCCTGCTAAGGATTTCTTCCAGCCTTACCATTATGGATGCTTACAGCACTGCATTGGTCCTGTGGGCTCAGGAGATGCTCCAGCATACAAGTAGGAGAGAGGACGCACAGGCAAGTGTTATGACTTGGCCAAGCCCATCCAGGCAGGTACTGGCCAAGAAAGGCTTGACGCTGTGCTGTGTGCCCGGAGCGTGCCGCTACCTTGACAGACATGTTGTGCTTTGTCCAAATGTGATATGCAATGTTCCCAAAGGCTTTGGCAGGGGAAGGAGAAGGGGAAAGGAGCTTTCATCTGCAAAGAGTACGGGATAGGAAGGTCCTGTAGCATAGCGCAGGCCAGACTTTGGGCTGGTGTAAGAGAGCAAAGCTGTGCTGGAAGTAGTAGACCAAAGAGAATTTTCCCCAGCAGATCTGGCTGCAGCTCTTCTGAGAAGGGCTTTGTGTCAACAGTGATAGGCAGGAAGAGCCATATGAAAATTGGACTGAAGTCTTGCACACATTGCCAGTTGGAGTGCAAACTACTGTGGGAAAACTCATGGAGGAGTGCAATATTGCCATGCAGAAATCAAAGGAACTGGAGATTCTGAAGTGCTTTTAGGAACTGAAGACAAATAAACCGTCCTGCTTCTTGGGTCACTGAATTAAGTAACGTGGCTTTGTTCTACAGCCATAACACCAGTGGCAGTGCTCACTGCTCACATGCACAGGACACAGCACAGTGGCTTATAAATAAGCTGGTGCCTTCCTGGCTTACATCCTTTCCTTACTACTTCTGTTGTGATACTATGTTGACTCATCTCACTGGACTTGCTGGGCAGTGTAGGCACGTTCATGAAAAAGCCTGAAGAGCTGCATAATAATTGAGGTGAATTCCCAGTGTTAGGACATTTCTAAAGCTGAGGGGGAAGGAAAAAAGTAGAAAGGAAGAGAGGGAAGGAGGGAGCAGAGAGAAGAGGCAGGAGGGAGAGAAGTATTTGCTGGACTTCCTCACCTTCCTCTGCTGTTCAGTTTTAAGTATTGAGACCCAACAGACTAATTCTGGGTTATCACAGTGAGAAAGCATCTCAAAACACCCACCACATGAGTAGCTGTAGCCCTAAAAGATCAGCAAAAGCTGCTGGCTCTTGCCACTAGTCCACTGTTGAGGTAGTCAGGCTGCAAACGGATAGAACATCCCTGTGTACAAGGCATTTTCCATGGAGCCGCTTAGTCTGCACTCAGAGAACCTGTCCACTCCCAGCTTCTGACTCGGGATTTGAAGAGCAGTGTTATGCCCTCCATTGCTAGGGGATAGATCCCACACCAGGAAGCTATGGCAATGGCAGAAGTGATGACTAAGTGGCATTCAAAGGTGAAAGGAGTAGCTCTGCTCTACTATGGTGTAAGAGGCACAGGTTTGCTCTTCAGGGGCTTCCTGAGTGGGTGATCTGTCAAAATCAGCATATTCCTCCCCAGGCCAGAAGAGGAGATGCTCCCATCTTCTTGGTCACCACCAGAGGCTGCAGAAAGTGACAGGTGGGAGCTCCATGTGTGTGACAGCTTTGGCAGTTTAGGGATGACTTCCCAAATGCCTCAAAGTGGGGCCAAAGCACAAGGAGTGAGGAAGCAGAAACCCTCTGGGCTTTCCAAACCCTGCAAAGGACACATCTGGAGAGCTGCTGGATATTACAGAGGCTTTTGAGGACACTGAAAAGGTTAAACTGGGCATAAACTCTCTCCGTTCTCTGCCCAACCCATCATAATAATGGGATAGCCAGAGCTTATTCATGTCAGATAATAATACTGTTTAACATGGCCACTTCTAAGGACCCAAATATAACTCTCCATCTTGAAATATATATGGGACCAAACCGGCCATGCTAAGACCTTGGTTGTGGTATTTAAAACCACAGGTGGCTGCAACAGCTATGCAAGATGACTGGAACTCATCCTGCCTGTGTCTGGGCTAAGCTGGCCATAACTGAGTTATGCTGCTCATCTGGGAATTATCTTAGCTGCAGCTGAGCTCTCTTCTCTTTTAATTTATATTATTGTAACATCTCTTCCTTTTTCCCTTCTTGTCTTCCTCCCCACCACCTCCTTCAGTAAGAAACTGCTGAAATATTCCAGCCTCTGTTTTGTGAAGTTTCAGCCTCCTCCAGCTCTTACATCTTCCATATGTGCTGGTTTTAGCTTTCTGTGTGAATGAAGACAAGGACAGGGAACCATATTAAAGACTTGTGTTTACTTTGTCTTCAAAATACAAGTAAATCAGGGATGAGTCTGAGCTGTGAGTTCAGGCCTGATCCTTTCCTAGTTCCCAAATTCTCCCAGCTCTGCCTGGGGGTGGTAGCTGGCACGGTGTAGCTAGGGGACTCGGACAAGGTCACTGTAGGGTGGATCTAAGTTTGGATTTTTCCCTGACTTTCAGTGTTATCTAGTTTGGCCCTGGCCCAACCACAATCATTACCCCAAGCCCAAACCTGGTTCCTCCGTGTGTCTGGGATGGTTATTCTTTTTTAGAGGTGATAAACTAACACATCATATGTGCTACCCATCTTTTGCGATAAATGCCAAGCTGTCAGAATGAAAATGTCACAAAAATCATACATAAAGTATTTACATTAAAAAGATCGACTCATATGAATTTAAATAACCCCTCAGAAGGTACCATCATTTGCAGCAGGTTGGCCAGGTATTGCCAATGTTTCTATTTCTGGAGTTGAAATAAACACAGCACATCAAAACGGAGTCATCAAACCAACCCAAAATGTATTTAACATGGTGCAACAGTCAATGCCATAAGAAATCACCATATAAGTATGCAGAGTTATATATAATCTACACATACTAATATGACTTTACGAATCTCATATTACACGTAGGTACACACAGAACGGACTTGGGAGGAAGCATTTGTTGCCAGCCCCTCTGGGGGATGAGTTTCTTACTTACTTGCTGTAGGGAGGGACAACACTTTGTATTTGAAAGTGACTGTATTGCGATCTTATTGCATTTTCCTGTGAGTCATGGTGGACAATAACCTCTGCCATCCATCCGACAAAACGGCACGGAGCTTGGTCAGCCTGTGACCATCCCTTGTGGGATGGAGGTTGGGCAGGTGCGAGGTCTCTGGCAGGTCTCCCATGTGGCCATAAGCCTCCCTGTCTGTCCCTGGCTCTCAGGCAGGGGGGTCTCTGGCTGGGCCAGGAGGGCAGCCCACAGCCCTGAGTGCAGTGGTCCGCTCTGCCAGGATCAGACACCTTCTGGGTTTGGTATTGCTGGCATTAATCCCACAGTTTCTGGAAGGTGCTGCACCTGCTCTGCGGGAAGCCTTCTGGGAAGAGCCTGGAGAGCCAGCAGGAGAGGCTGGTGGGGCAGGCTCCTGGCTGTGCTCCCTGCCCGGGGCTGGGGTGGCACCACATCCTGCTTTGGAAGGTGGAAAGGCGGCAGTGGGCTACAGGCCAAGAGCCTTCCCCAGGGCACACAGAAATCTGAGGGTAGGGTAGAGCAGTCCTGAAACTGTGCTCTAATAGATGCTGTGGGTGGAAGAGCTTCCTAACAACTCCAGACTATCTGAGGGAGGGTTAACACAGATTTACCTTTCCCTCTCCAGCCTCCCTCCCCTCACCCAGCCCACACTGCTCTGAGCAAGTGGTAGGAATGAAATAACCACAAACCAGACCCACAGTCCTAAAAACAGTGGCACTAACAGGGCACTGATGTACATTACGGCTGTCAATGACTGTGAACAGGGGTGGAGTTGGACAAGGTTAACTACAGCTGCAAACACAGCCATGTCTCCACTGCAAACCAGGCAGGGCAAGTGAGCAAAGTGCATTTGGATTTATTGGTGTTTTTCACTGCTCTGGAAAGAAAGACCTCAGCAGTTCTCAGGGGCATAACCTGTGGCAGTGTCAGCAGCCGGTGACATTTGTGTCACGAATACCTTACTTTTGCCCAATGGAAGGCAACTGCACCCTGAAAGACATTCTCACCAGCAAAACCCCAGAAAAATTAGAAAGCAGAGTGGAAAAACTGAAAGGCAAAAAAAATAAAGACGAGAGTAAAGTGAGGGGAGGACGACATGAAGAACTGAGAGAATAAATTACAGAAGAAGAGGAAAAAAGACTGGTGAAAACAAAGCAAATTAAAAAAAGCACCTTGTTCGTGGTTTGCAGGAGGTGACTCAGCGCCTGCAGATCTCAATTCTCCTTCTGACTTGACTCTGGCTGGCCGTGTGCCTTTCACCGTGCTCTATCCGAGTTTCTTACCTTGCAGAGCATCCAAAAGGGCAAATACACTGCAAAGCACAGGTTTCTCCAGCAGCAACCGTGGTCAAATGCTGTGACTGAAACGTGAAGAAAGACTGAGGGTGGGATGTAAGGAGAGGCGGGAACAGAGGAGGAGAGAAAGGGTGAGGAGTGAAAGTGTGAAAAGAAGAGGGGAACAAATAATTACAGAGACCAGAGAGGGAGAGGGGGAAGCTCTTGGAAATGAGGTTAGCTGTTGTTCACAATGACTACATCCTCTTGCAGTGGCAGGGGAAAGAGCTGAAGCTTATCCTGCCGTCCCACTGTGGAGGCCGATGCAGGCTCCCCGCTGGCAGCACCTCTGCGAGGCCTGTCCCAGGGCAGAGGAGCTGAGAAGCCGTGAAGGCCTGTCACAGAGAGGTCTCCAGACAGGAGGAGCGCCTGACGTAGAAGTGCCGCCCGTCATGCCCCTCTGGCCTGTGCACAATCAGGACGGGGAAGAAGCGGGCGTCGTGGTAAGTTGGGGGGTTTTCGTTGAGAGCCAGCTGGCTGGAGTAGGAGCAGCACTGCTCATCCTGGCAGCCCCGGTCTGTGATGCTGCTGCTGCGGCTCCTCCAGAGGCCTGTCCTGTGGGAGCCATGGACGCGGCAGAGGGAGAAGCGGCTGGTGTTGAGGGAGAGGCGGGAGTTGCCGCTGCAGCTGTGGAAAGCGTGGCGTGAGAAGATGGAGGAGGTGCTGGAGGCATGGTTGCAGCGTTCACAGCCGTGGGCTGTTTCACCGTACCGGCATACTGTGTAGCTGTTGTAGGCCGGGGAGTCAGCCAGGTCCATGAGCATGGCCTCTGAGTAGCTGGGGATCAGCTGCCGGTTGGTGCAGATGTGCCACTCCAGCTCGGCGCTGTCCTGTGTGGCGTCTCGGGGCATGCGGTACCGGTACAAGGGCTCCTCTGCCACCGTAGGTGCCGTGTACTCCAGACCCAGCAGCTTCTCCACATGGTAGTGAACATAAGCAGTTCGATACTCTATGAGTACCCTGAGTGGCCATGAGATCATCAGGATAGCTGACACCCAGAAGGCATAGTGGGACACATACCATGGGAGGTGATCCGGGTCCCCGTAGGCCATCATAAGCTCTTTAAAGTCCACGTTTTTGAGCTGCATGCCTTCCCTCACCTCCATGTAGTCATCCAGCCCCTCGATCTCCGTGAAGAAGTGAGCCCTCTGAGTCAGGTAAGAGTTCTCAGACTCAATATTGGCAAAGCTGAAGCACTTGGTGAACCTCAGCTTGGTGGCTGTGTAGCTTTCCAGGCCCAGGAGCTCCTTGGAGATGTCCTTGTATCCACAGTGAGAGTAGTCAAATTCAGCTTCAGCCACATGGGTGTTAACCCGCTCATGGTAGACTTGTGTGGTGGTGTAGGCATCACCGTTGCGGTACCGGGTCACCTGCCGGGTTCGCCGCACAAAATGGTAGCTGATGGCCTTCCACCAAATACACGGAGTGGCTTGCTGCATGCGGTTGATGCACTCATAGACACTGTCCACATCCGCCTTGTACTGCAGCTCTCTCTTGACGTGGCAGTGCCAGCACTCCACCAGGTACACCACATACAGCATAGAGAGGAAGGCCAGCGGAATATAGACGTAGCCGTCCGAGCATGGGCTGTCGTGGTAGATCATGGACTTGCCCTTGAAGGAACTATCAAAGCTGAGCTTGGTGACCCGGGCCAGCTGACACCAGGCCACCGCACCCAGGCAGCCATACATGAGGATAGAGAGGAGGAGGCATTTCCAGTGGGACTCTCGGCACATGCAGGCACTCAGGGATTGCTTCACAGGACGTTGCTTCAATCACACCAACAGGGAGGGTTAGAGAAAGACAAAGAGAGAGCAAGGAACCTGTCAGTCATGCTGCTTTGCACTATGCACACGGTGGCTCTTGCCTTCAAGACTGCGACTGGCTTTGCTTCTGACTGCCTGAGGATTGGGACACCACCCTACTTAATATAAATGTGACTATAAACTGAAAAACCGTGCCAGGGACAGAGATCCCAGGACAAAACTCTTTCCTTGCTTCTTCCTGACTCTGGGGAGAAAATTTGTTCACACAGCAGTGACTTGCCACGCTGTGCCTGCACCCCAGTTGGACAGGTCCCTCTGCATGGGGCAAAATGGGTCTCCAACTACTTCTTCCTGCCTGGAGCCAGCATCATTTACACAACCCACAACCTTCTGAGGCTGAGAGGTCTTTGCAGCGTGAGAACAGCCGAAAGAATGGGGCAGTGGACTTGCCCCTTTGCTTGCGAGTGCTCAGCACCTGTATTCCCACACGATGCTGCTGGAGAGACTCAGGAGCCGCCTCCATCACAGGGCCGCAGCCCCATGGGTCGTGCCAGCACAGGGGGACCAGCACTTTGTGGAGCTGGAGATGCTGCCTGACTCAGAGCTGACTCACACCCAACCCTGAAACCTACCAAATGATCGACACCATTTTTCTTGGAGGTGAGCCATCGGGAACATTACTGGATTCAAGCACATTTAGTTGAAAAAACTGTCAGGATTACAGCACGGCGCAGCATAGCTTCAGGCTGGTTAGAAGACTAGCTCCGACCTAAAATGCCTAAAAGCTGAAGCACTGGAGCTAAGGGTGTATGCATGAATATTTAAAATGTAGCACATCCCTCTCTTTCAAGTCCCAAAAATCAGGCTGGGAGTAAAGCCGGGGTTTGCACTCCTAGTCCCACTGCGTCCCCTGAGACAGTGTGATTGCAGTCCTTACCCCAGCCATGGTGCAGTGAATCAGCTGTATTGTCATGCTATGTTGGGCTATAATAAAAAATGCCAAATTGAACCAAGCAGCTAGCGGAAACGGCGTTGTCTCCCTGCAACGAGCAGCACCAGGCTGAGCTACGTTACTGGCTGGCAGCCTCCTGGCTGCAGAAAGTGCATGAAGGAAGACCTTCTGCTGCCCTGATAGGTAATGTGGAGGGGTGTTTTTGTCCCCTTTGTCCCTCTTGTTACCACTATCCTTTGCCTCCCCACTAACTCTGAGGAAATGACAGTGAGAAAGCAGATACACACTGCTTTTCATGCATCATCATGCTCTCTGCTGTGCCCAATTTTATGCAAAAATAGAAGCACACTGTTACTCCTTCTCCCAAGGGGCCACCTCCAATGCATCAAACTGCTCCACAGATGCCAACATATGCTAGGTTTGGGAAACGACTTCTCCTTCTTTCTCCAGGGGTGAAGTTCTCCCGTAGTAAAGCTTATCTCAGACCCACAGCAGTTAGGATATAGTATGTAATCTTGGACCAGCAAGGAATTTAAGGCACAGCATCTTATGACTCAGGAAATAATAGCATGGTGCCACTAGAAAGAAGAGTTTACTGTCTCCTCAACGAGACAGAAGCATTGGCACCTAACCTTGCAGAGCTATAAGGTCAGATTTAATACTATCTATTTATTATTTTTTTTCTGGAACAGTGAACCACTTCTAAGTAACTATAGAGGGAATTTATGGCTTGCTGTGAGTACTGCCAAACTAGACTTCATGGGGTTTGGTTTTGATTTCGTAGTTTCTCATCTGACATCGTGTAAGTGCAGAGTAATTGTATTGATTTTAGGGAACTACACCAATATTTATCTGCTGGGACTAAGGGCAGAATCTGCCCCCTAATTCTTCTTGATGCAGAAATATAGACTGTAATAAAGAATTGCAAACCTCTAGCCTTTTTTTTTTACTCTGAAGGTTTTCTGAAGAAAACTCTAAAAAAGATCATCTGCCTACTCCAGACCCTGTGACTGTGCAGAAGAAAACAGCTGGGAAATATTCTAACACAGGAACTGAAGTTCACACTCGGGTTTCCACAGGTGCCTCTCATATAAAAGCGCTTATGGTTAATACTGTGAGGAATACCAGTGGGCCCAGCAAAAGCTGTCCAGCAGTCAGTTTTAATGTGAGTGCTAAGTGCTCCATGTAGCTCTGGGAACCTCCATTTTTTCTATGACTTGTTTGAAGTGCTGTCAGCCTTGCCCTGGGCACAGCCGTACCACAAGGCTGTCCTACATCAGTTAAGGCACTATTCGTGAAAGGTGCCGCAATCCCTATCTTCCCTTTATCTCACTTCCCTTGACTAACAACTTCTCTGCTCTCTGCAGTTCTGTGGTCCAATTTACAACCCACAGGTTGGCTTCTGCCCAAGGGGTGATTCAACCAGCCTTGCTGGTTAGGGCTATCAGTGGCCATATCGGAGTGGGTAAATGCCTCCTCATGTCCTTATCTCCATGAAATGCCATCTCCCCTTTTGGGGAAGAGGTGGCTCTGCTCTCACCAGCCCCAGAGCAGCACTGGGCTGGGCTGGCAGCAGCTCAGAGGCTCATAGGTCCAATATGACATTTCTGTATGTGTCCTCTTGAGACACTTAAAAGATGGTCCTCAACCCACTGCACTAAAAGGGCTGGATCAGCCTCAGCCAAGTTACTTCCACTACTCTCATGCAGCCTGTAAAAAAGGCAGCATCTCTCCTAGCGTTAGCAAAGACATGCAGCCATTGAACCCACTGCCACATCTCTGATTCACACACCTACCAGTCCAGTTCAACAGGGCCTTCGTGTCCAAAAAGCCTTTGGGAAAAACATGATTCTTTCCTCCCGTCTCTTCTGACCCACTGTCTCATACTGTCCTTTGTTCCTAAGCAGGTCCCACTCTCTGCAGGTCCATGGTTATAAAAGGATTTCTCTTCTGGGGTCTATACCCTTGGCGGTCCCTCCTGTTTCAAGTTCTGAATACACTCATCTGGCCTATATCCCCTTGTTTCTCCTTCCCTTTGCTGAAATAATTATCTAACACAATTGTACTATTAGAATCACTATTAGACTGTTTGCACCAAAGACACAAAATAGGGCATAATTACAATGAAAGTATCAGACATTCAAAAATTTAATAAGGAAATATATCTTTCCATCTCTTTCTGCATTAAAAAAAAATCATTAATAGGTTAAACCAGTGGCTCCCAGACTTTATTAATTAACACACCACCTTCTTGCAAGCATCATGTTTGTGGTAGTACGTGGAATTTTCTCCTTTCTGTGCATAGTGTTTCGGATGGAAAGAGAGCAAGCCTGTATTTCTGGATAACTATGCTTAAGGAAACTAATAATTTCCATGATAACTCGGGCCAGCCAGCAAATGGGAGTTGTGTCCTTTGAGGAATGCTGCAGGATCTGTGCTGTTTTGATGTGTAACAAAAGCATAACCCCTGGAAAATGTTAATAGAGAAACATAATTCAGAAAAGCAAAGACAGACTGACAGAAAGCCAGAGCAAACTGAGACTGTCTCAGAACAGATGGAGGCTCAGTCATCAGGCTCTTTGTGAACTAGGACTCATGGATTTGGGTCTCTTAACCCAAATCAAGAGAAGTGTCCTCGCTCTCCTGCTTGTTGCGGGCTTTGCTTCCACTTTTGACCTGAGAAACTTCCTGACAGAGGATGGAATGAGACAGAGGTTACCCAGAGAAGTTATGGATGTCCCATCACTAGAAGTGTTCGAGTTCAGGTTGGATGGGGCTTTGAGCAACCTGGTCTAGTGGAGGGTGTCCCTGCCCATGGCAGGGATGGTGGAACTACATGATCTTTGAGGTTCCTTCCAACTCAAACCATTCTGTGATTCTACTACAACATCTGTGAAGAGGGATGGCTTTGCTAAATCAAATATTTCACCCAAAGTGTCCCAACTAGCTTTGATGACAGTACAAATTGTAAAAATCTCCCGGTTTGGATGGAAGGCTGTGAAGAACACAGACAAGCTGTCAGTATTATTGTTTATGAATTTCAAGTTGTGCTAAAAACACAGGCTGTAAATAACGTCGTGCTACGCTCTGGCATGCTGCTGAACAGCTTTCAGAGGCCACCCTTCTCATCACACCTGACTGCATTGGAAACTCCTGCTAACACTTACTCAAACTATCCATAATCACAAGCCAAAATTCACTTTACTCTTCCACGCCTAAAAACAACAACAGAAAATATTTCCCAAATTCTTTAGCATTCTTTGCCATGGGTAAGAGGTGGCATGCATGGGGTGGGCTGGTGGTGCTTGAGGGCCTTATGGAGAGGGACAAGCACTGGGGCCAGCCCTGAACTGAGCAGTCCCTGGCCCCAGGCGTTTGGCCCCACAGCACTGCTCCAAGTTTGAGCTGGGGTTTTTTGGCCCCTTATTTTCAGAAAGCTCAGCCAGAGCAAAGGACCTGCATACCATGAAAAACGAAGAGGCAGCTCCACATCCTCCTATGGTCTGTTTTCTGTCTGGTAGCATGGAGCCTTCTGAGACACTAAATGATAGATGCTATTTAATTTGTTGCCACAGTTGCTGGAAAATAGTTTGGAAAGCCCTAGCTGCCGAAGGAGAACAGGAATTTCAACCGACACCTGTAGCAGACAGGAGTTTCCAGGCTGGCAACATTTCGATTATTTCTCCTTCAAGAAAGTTCTGTGCAAAACGTAGTTTGCAAATGATAAAACATCCAGGCAGTGGCTGAAAGAGCAGTTGCCTTCAAAGACACTCCGATGGCAGAAGCCCAAGATCAAAAGCAGGTATGCAATGACTGGCGTGGAGTCTCCCTCACGCAGGCACACCCACCCAGCACTCAACAGCAGCCAGGTCAGGTTCTGGCTGCAGTAAGAATTAAAGCTGTAATTAAAATCATTAAAACGTGCACTGTGTTGTAGCAGCGTGCAGATTGGGGTTGTTAATCTCGCCTAGTGTAAAGGGGTGGAGAGAGAGCAGCAGGGGTGTGCGCGGCCTGGCATGTCACCTGCTCAGCAGCTGGAGCTGAGCGTGCTCTGCTGGCAAGAGCAAGGGGCTGGTGGCCAGGGTTTTGCCTCTCTGACCCATCCCTTGACTTTTTGCAAGGGTCATTAAGCATTAAGACATGGGCAGGTAAGTTGTATCTGGCAACCATCCCAAGTGCGCCTGCATGCAACTGCACTGGGAGTAGGCAGGAATGCAAAGAATTCACCTTCACTCAAACCCACATTTCTCCTTAAAAAGCCGTATCAGAAATGGAAGAATGATGCTAGAGAAGACGAACACCACTATTTCTGGGTAGAGAAAATTGTACTCATGTCTCTAGGTCCCTTCCTCTTTACAGTATGTAAGAACTGACGAAGTTCCTGGAGTGCAGGTCAAGGTGGTTTGAGTGTCCCTATTCTTCCAAGCAACTCCCCCCGTCAGCAGGAGGAGAAAGGGGACACTCAGATAAGCCTACACTGGTTCTACCAGCCCAGGTTTTTGGCTGCCTAACTTGAAACCCTAGTGCCTCTGTCGCTGCTTTTGCTGACCTCCAGATATGAGTACCTCTAAAAGCAGGACTCGCCCACTAGCCATGCAGCTGTCCCTTGGTGATAGCGAGAAGCCTTATGATATAATAAACAGCCAGACAGTTCTTTAGCACTTACAGGTAGTCACAGAAATTTCTCCTATCAACCTTTGAAGGCTATTCTGAGCCAGGAAGGTTCAGCTTCTATTACAACCCGACCTACATTTACACCTCACAACTAGGAGACACTACACCTTCTCCCCGTAGCTCCTGTATCTCCCAGGCAATGCAATTTCACTCAACAGTCCTATGTTCAGCCCAGTAACTAGTGGTGGGTAGAAGCTCATCTTCCATAAAGGCACTCTGCTTTAACTGATAGACTAAAGGGTATGAGGAACCTGCAATCCCCTTTGTAATTTGTTCTGGCAATGAAATTTTGCTCCATTGTAATTTCATCTCACTTCAGCCCACATTCGCGGCAGTGGGGATGCCTGTTCTCCAGGTGATGAAAAACTCCTTTCACATGACTGCTTTCTCTCTCTGAAGATACTTCTTCATTCTAATTATGACACCTCTCAGCCTTCTTTTTGACAATTTAAATGGGTCAAGGTCTTGAAGTCCTTCACCACACGGCCTTTTTGCTAGCACTTTTTGGTGCTCTGCTCACCCTCCAGAACCTTGTGATCCTTCTTAAATATGTAGCGAGCAAGTGGAAGCAGCACTTCAACATTTATTTCACTGGCATCATACAAAAAACATAAATCACCTCCCATTCCTACTCATTCCCTCTTTCTCCTGCCTTCAAGAGTCATAAGAGTAGATTTTTGCCCAGCACCACCCGAGGAGTTCATGTTCAACCACTCACCCACTTTGCTCCCAGGTACTTTTTCAGTCAGTTTCTGAGGACAACTGAAGGGTTGCCTGCACTCTCCACCCTGAAATGTGTAACTTCAGATTTGGCCTTGGATTGAATGATGAAATTATCAAATGAAGCAGATCCCTCTGTAGGACTGTACTTGTCTCATCATTACAGACCAGCCTGCTAATGTTTGTGCCAACTGTAAATGTTACCAGCAGTGATTTTATGTTTAATTCCAGTGGATAGTGTCAGATCTGGTAATTATTCCTACAGAACACTGCCAATCTAATGGCTAAATACCCCATTAACATATACAAGACAACCATCTTCACAAACCTAAGAATCAATCATACAAACAAGGCTGTCGGCATTGCGTGGACACTGAGGTGCTCCTCACATGTCCAGTGCTCACCGCCAATCCCACAGGCAGCTGTAGATGCAATACTCAGAACCCCCCAAGCTTCAGCAGAGCACATTATCACCTGTCTTGCTGTGGCTGTAAACTCATTGATAGCTGTATTTTACTCCAAAAGTAGCTGTATGGCAGTGTGGGCTTGAAGTATCTCTTTTTCTAGCTGCCTCAGTACTGCTTATGGCACACCAACGGTCACGATGAGAAACAGTCTCCAAAGCCCAATGGATATGGACCAATCTGTTTTGGAGTTACAGTCTTTGATATTGGAGATGTAATTTTGTCTTATGTTTACTATTTCTCCTCAGCTGCCTGTTAACAAAATGGCATGTTCTTCTGTCAGACCTATGCTTCAGTCTCCTTGAAAACTCCAGGGTGAGCTGTATAAGCAGAAAATATGCTGCCACAGCATGAATTTATTTGAATGTTTGTTTTGTGGACAGTTCAGGGCCCAAGTTTGTCTGCCTGTCTCTGGTTTGCAGCCAGTTATCAGGGTTCCCCAATTCTAAAGCATTACAATTCTTCTTTGGGGAAATCATGCCAAAAACATTTCCTGTCCTTCTAAACCCTTGTAAACCCTTGGTGGCTGACCTCAAGAGCTGTAATTTTACTGAAGCAAAATGCTATCATGTCTAAAATGCAAGAATGTGAGAGAACAGGGGGTAGCAAAGATATGGAAATGGAGGGGAAACACATGGGGTGGGAAGAGGTGGAGAAAAGAATAGGCTAGACATGCTCTGAATGCCACTGAGGCAGGGCAAGGGTGCTGGCAGGTGAGGACGAAGAACAGCCAGTCTGGGCAGGAGCAGGAGGGAATCAACCCCAGAGAAAGGACCTGGATGAGGGTCAAATGAGGGGACAGTGAACCTGACAGCACCCAAGCACCAGGTGAGCCAGCAGTCCTCCCAGCCCACCTATGACCTGGAAAGCAGCACTCCTCAGCGGCTGTTTCCTCACCACCAGGAATTATCCAAAAAACAGATTCATGCCTCTTATCTTCTCCCCAGAGCCTGAGGGGTGGGATAAAGTTGTGCTAAATTGGGGCAGAGACTCTGATGGAGGTGACAGCATGTTGCAGTGCTGACGCTGCAGCTGTGTCTCAGCAAGATGTGCGGCATCACAGCGTGTTCCTGCTCTCCTCCAAGACCTGGCTTCAGAGCTAGAGGGTGACTTTATCACTGTCTTCAACAACCAGATGACCCCACAGTTCAGGATTATTTATGTGAACAAAGAGTCAATCTTATATTATTATCTTTTATTTTCTCTTTTATTTATCAAGAATAATCTATTTGTCAAGAAAAATCTCTTCATTTATCAAGAATAATCTTGGGGGGGAAAAGGGGGGAAAGACTGATATAGCACTGGAATAAAAGAAAGTAAAGAAGCAAGAAGAAAAAAAAATAAATAAATTAATGCCGGACATAACTTAATTTGTCTCTGCAGATTTATACAAGTAATGAATATATTCCAATGAGACACATGAGAGGGTAAGAATAATCAATAACCACAAGTCACATGCTTTGGCAGGTGGTGACCTGCCTGGATGAAAGCAGGGTTTTGTCTCTACCTATAAGACCTCTTCCATCTTGATCAAGAGAGGGCAGTTGAAAATGTTCCAACTCCCAATGGACATGGCAGGATAAAACAGAGAGGACCACCAAGTCCTTGCTAGGCAAGCCCTAGGCTATGTTGTTAACCTTAACTGAGGTGAGCTCTGCCACCAAAACGAACCTCGGGTGCTAAAAAAGTCTTCCTCATCTCTGCAGTGAACAGGGATGATGCAAGAAGAGCAAGGAAATCTTTAGCCCCCCCTTTTCCAAGCAGACACAGAAGGCATGGGTACAGATACCTTCCAGCTGATCACTGAGGTGATCCTGGTGAAGGACCAGCCCAAGAAGTCTGGGGTGACCAGAGAGAGCACAAATGCAGAAGAGTCAGGGTACAACCTCTTACTGCCTTCCAGGGCCAAATGAACTCCTAAGTCAGACACTCAGTATCTGTGAGGAAAGAGCCTGTAGGGCTGTGCTAAACCAGACTTTGGTGTATGATGGGCAGAAGTGCCTTTCCACCATGTGACCCAATCTGGGCACCACATGGGGCAACGATAATGAGGCCTGGTGAGGGCAAAGGGAGATATTGCAACAGCCACCTCATAAATCCTCTCCTGGGGAGCCTGAAACAAAATCCCTCCTGCCATCCATCTTGAATGGCAAGAAGCCCATTACCCCTAGTTCACGCTGAGCCAGTAGCAAGTGCTCTCAGCGTGCCTGCCAGCACGGAGGGAAAGGGAAATATAAGGGATAGATGGCAACAGATAAAGCCACTTTGCATCAAAGAGAATTTCCCTCCAGTCCCTGAACACACTGGTGGCTACACATATGTTTTGGATGCACCATTTGCTCTTCTGCCATGAAACTCCTGTGAGAATGAAAACTTCCTGCAGGCAGGAGGTGTGACGTCAATGCCAAACAGAAATGATGTTGCCTGGTTTAAAAAGCAGAACCTGCATGCACTTCACGTGTTTGCAGCATCACTGACTCAGGCACTCGCTGCGGCAGTTGCCCCCCTGTGGTGAGCCGGGATTGCTTGGCTGCTGGTTAAACATTTAAGTCCCTGCAGAGATTTAATCTCCTCCATCCATCCATGAAGCTCTCTGAGGGAATGTCTCAGGGTGGGAAGGTGCACAAAACGGTAGCATTAAATTCTTTCCCCAGCAGAGCCTATTGCAGGACAAGACAAACCACAAAAAGGCACAAATCTTGCTTATTCACCCAAATATAAGATGCTAGGACCCTCTTGAAGTACCATACAAAGACAGCCTATTATTTCACACCTTTCATCCTCATGACTTCAAGCCAGCATCTGAAGAAAAATGTAGAGGTCACAGCAGAAGGAGCCTCCAGTCCTATAAATGTCAGACTCGACAGCAGCTCTTGCAGGATGCTTTTGAGTTCTTGAGGCAGGAATAAAGAAAATCACAGAAAAGAAAGACATTTGCATCCCAGATGGTATATATGCCACACATCACAGCAGGACAGAAAAGCCACTCACAAAATACAAGGGTATGTATGCAAGTGAAGAATGTGGTCCTAGCCACATCTGCTGGTGATGCTCCCACATGCCGCCCCAAGGAAGCAGTGCAGTTGCATCTTCAGAGCTAAGGAATCCTAGCAACAAAGTGGTCACCATTTGCAAAATAGAAATCAGGGCTATTTTAGTGGCAGCTTCCTACAAGTCCACAAAAATGCTACACTAACAAAATTATCCCTTTTCCACCCAAAATGCTGATGTTGCTGCCACTGGCTTTCAATTCATCAGCAGTAGAGAAAGAGCATATTCTGGGGACAGAGGATTTTTCCCAGTAATGTCAATGCTGGGAATTAATTCATCGGGAAGGAAAAGCTGGGATTCAAGCTGCCTAAAAGCAAGTAGCTCCAAGAACACTACTTTCCCCTACACTTTAAGCATACTCATCAGACTTAACTCATATTTCCCACTCCCTTCCCTTGAATATCAGTGGTTCCTAGTAGACACAGAGTAAATTTACTAAATAAAAGCACTGCATATGCTCAGAAAAGCTCCAGGGATGCAGTTCCCAGCCTCTGCTAGATTAGTGAGACAGTCACTGGCATGAGCCATAGCTGTGTTGCTCAGTATTTTGCAGGTTGCCTCCTGCCTAGGCAGCTGCTTGCACCCCACCACAGCCAGCCCTGACGCATCAGGGTTTTGGACAGGTGCCCTTGCCCCTGCCCTTGCACTGCAGGGAGATCCTGGAAGGGCTGACAGCAGTATGTGTCTGTCTGTCCATCCTATGGCTGCAGAGCAGAGTGATCCCCACATCACTCAGAGCAGTCTCCATCCTGTGAAAGCCAGACCCAGCTCCCTGCAACCTCGGGAGAGCCGCAGGTGACAGTGGTACCACAGCCCCAGGGGATCACAGAGGTGCAGCTTGCTGAGGCACTGCGGCTTCGCTGACATGAAGGGAAAACTGACACCAGACAAGGGAAAACAGAAGGGTTGGTGGGACCAGCTCCCATCGCTTCAGGCTAGGAGGGATGGGAATAGAGGGGAGGGGAGAAGGGGAGGGTAGCTAGCTCCTGGTCCATATGGGCTTGACAAGTACCAGTTGTGTTCAACAGGAATGCTGTAATACCTTTGCTCACAAGATGCAGCTCTCCAGGGGTGGGAGAGGAGTGAACAGTGAGAGGAGCTGGTGGGGCTCAAGATGGTGTATTTTCTCCTGTGCTGTGCAAATAAGCAGGCTGCAGTAGTGGATGCTACAGCTATAGTTCAGTGGTCGACTAAAACCTGTTCCTTCCCAGTCCTGAGACCTTAGGGCTACAGGTGATTTCCCAGTGTTAGTTCCTCACCAGCAATTTGCATTGTTGAATGCCTCTGTTTAAAGACTTTGCAAATTAGATGAAATAGTTATTTATTACTCACAGCATTTAATATTTGCTACTCTGAAGGAACACCATGAGATTTAAATAGGTGACAGAAACATCTCTCAAGTCCTCAAAAGAAACATGGTCTGGACTGATCCAAGCTCCAGTGAAGTCAGGGGAAGTCTTTCAAAGTGAACTGTGAATGATGCTTAATCCAGAACCATGAAGTTTTATTTTTATTCTTTTTTTTTTTTTTTTTGAAAAACCACCCGTTTACCTAGTAAATTCAGAACAAGGTGACTCTGTGATTTGACCTCTCAATCTCCAGCCTTCCCATTTCTCAGGTGTGATGTCCCATTCAGAGCCTGTTAGCCATACTTCAGCAGAGGACCTGCCAGTTTGATGGTGCTGGTCTGCTGTGACTCTGCCTGTGGCTCTGCCAGGTACCTTGTGGTGCTGAACTGAGCATCTCTCGCAATAACACACAGCCATTGGTTGGGCTTCAGATGCTCCATCAGTTTTGAGGAGTGTGTTTCCCCATCTCTGCACGTTTTTGAACATAGCACAGACCTCAGTGCTGTCAGTTCTTCTCTAATGGTGCTCCTGTTAAGAGGAGGTAGTATCCTACTAGCTATTGCTTCCCTGTGAGAAAAGAGGCTTCGTCATAAATATCACTTCTTTCTCCGTCTTGTGTCTCTCTTATCCCTCTGTGACACATTCTGCAACATCATGTGACAGCACAGCAGGTGAAAACTTCACTGGAAATTGATTTAAACATTTAGTGGTTAAAAGGCATTCTGGGAGCCAGGACGCCTGGTTTTTATAACTTGACTTCTCTCTGACCCATGGCACAGTTTCAGCACACCTTGTTATACCTCCCAAAGACACTGAAAAAATAGCATTTGTGAAGTGCTTTCACGTGAGCATTGCAGCAGCGGTCTTCCAGAATATGTCTCATCTGCAAGTGAGCTGTCGCCTCCTGCCACTCCGAGTGCCAGCTGGTGGGGATCGGGGGATGCAGCTCCTGCGCCAGCCAGCTGATAGACATTGCCCTGCAGACAGACCATCTGAGCACATGCCCACCCTACCTCCTTCCTCCACCAGGTACTGGCACTTGTGGCTGGCCATCTCACCTCCAGGCAGCCATGAGTGGGCCGTTCTGCATCATTTTGGTCCTCAGAGGGACCCCGATGCTGGCAGGACCCTACTGAAAGATGTCACTGCCCCAGCCTCTGTGATGCTCTGTGCTCTCCCTGCCCACTGCAGGGTGGAGGAGATGGCATGGCTTGTTGCTGTGGGCATGCAGGCTCTTCCAGCTTTTGTCCTCCAGGACAGACACTGTATTGGTTTGCGAGAGATACTCAAAGTAAGATGCTGATGCCTTGTGCTGAATCACTTGTTATCACAGTAATCGACTGTTGTACTCCACAATTCCCAGTCCAGCTCCTAAGGGCAACCAATCGCATGGGTATGAAGAAGGTCTCCAGTCATAAATGTGTGGCCACAAATCACTTCTCTCCCAAAGCCACTGTGACCTGCAGAAGTCTCTGACTGACCAATCAGCTTCCTTTCTAAGGTACAGGGAAGAGATGTTTGCATGTCACTCCACCTACTGTTAGCTTCCTTGCCAGGAGTGTGACCCTCTCTGACCCGCTCTCTGCACTTTGCTGTCAGCTCCCACCAGCCCCGCTTGCGCCAGCCCATTGTTTCCAGCCCATCTTCCCTGTATCAGCAGCCTTTCCTTCACAAGGCCTCTGCTGGGTGGATGATGAACTGGCATGTGCAATACTTCAACCATATAGAACCAGCGTGATGTGAGTTGGGATTCCCTGTATGTTATTCACCCGATGTGAAGTCACAGAAATCAAAAGCTCAGGCATTTCACGGGGCATAAGCCCCTCTGTCTCTCCCAGTGGCACATGTAGCATCGTGAGAGCAACTGCCAGGTACACCAGACACCGCTTCACAACCTTAACTCCGCTCCAGGAAGGCTGCCAGCCTCCCAGCGCTGCTGAGCTGCTGGGCCCCTCCAGCCTTCCCACTCACCATCTGCCCTGCTCATTTCAGGCACTTTTCTTGCTTTTGCAGCTGTAGATGAGATGCGCAGTGGGTAGAGTGATTGGCTCAGAGGCAGCCTCTACCCCTGACCTGCTCTGTGGCCTTCTGCTGGCAGAGACCCTGTTGTTCCATCTCCGCTGCGGGCAGCATCCCTCTATAATACCCTGACAGCTATTCCAGGTGCTGCTGCTTAAACAAAGTTCCCCTGTAGAGTTTTGGGTAGTTAACAAGGCCCTTAAAACAACTGTGACTTCAATAAAGTTTCACAATGCTCTATTTTTAACTTCACAGCTCTCAAGCTCAGAGAACCCCAATGAATTATCAAAGTCTGAAAGTGAACTCTTGGGTGAACTATATTTGCCATTATTAGAACTTAAAAACTAATTAACTACTTAACTGTGGTTTTCCAAAAAGTAGATCTCCTGCTGTAAGTGAAAAATGAAATGCAACCTTATCTTTAGTGTCACAACAGTGTCACTGCAACAACTGAAAGGGCCTTATGCTGACGATAGCTTGGCAGTCACTACTTCTGGTGGTAACTCACTACCAAGAGTTAGGAAATATCTAGAAACAAGCCCCACTCACCTCAGATTGCTTGGGGGCATTTCACTCTTTTTAATCTCTGCTTCCACAATGTCCCTGGCCACTGGCAGCACTCTGAGCTATTTTCTTCCAGGGTGTAGAAACAGATGAGAGGATGCCTTGTGCTCTGTTCCCAGGAAGAAGATACCTCCTGCCTCACTCTTGCAATATCTTGCACCAACTGAAAAGCATCCTTGGTATCCACTTTTCTCTTCTGGAGGGAGATGATCCCCACAGACCTCTGAAGTGAGAAAGGGAGAACAAGGAGAGTATTTTGGACATCAAAACAGTGTGCAGACCCATTGCTTTTCCACTGGTACCAGCTGACTAACCATCCACCTGAGGGAACAAGCATTAGAAACCAGTTCTGGAGGGGACCTACCACTGAGCCACCTAGTCTCTCCTTCTCTCAGGAGGCAACATCTACAGCTGTTTGCCTAAATTGTCCTTACAATCCTTCAATGATGGAGCTCCACAGCCTCTCCAGTTGCTCCAGCCCAACACTCTGATAAGAAAATTCCCTGGCTGGAAGGAATTGTGAAAGTCAGCCAGAAGGAGCAACTGCGGTCTCAGCTACGGTGGCAAGGGAGCACTCTCTGTGTGAGAGGGTAAAAGATTTTGCCCATAGAAACCCACACAGCTGGAGCACAGGCTGCCCTTCAGAGCTCAGACACATCCATTTGATACTTCCTATCTATTTTTTTAAACTCTTGACAGCTTCTGGAGTGAAGTGCAGAGAAGACAGACAACTTCAGGGCACCAAGAACAGACACGTGATCAGAAGATAAAGTGGGACAATGAAAAGAACAAAAGCAGAAAAAAACGATGTGATGCCTCAGCATGGGTTTTCTGACAGGATCTGCAATGCAAATGTTGCCTGGAACCACAGGATTGTGAAAAAAAAAAAAAAAATGCTTTCGAGTTTTCCCAATGCCACTACTGCTGGATTTTCTCCTTTGTCTCTATGAAGACCACTTGGATCAAGAAATGAGATTTGCTCTTTGTTTCAATCTGCTGAAGGGGCCGGAGGGATATAAAGGGGGTTGTCCTGTTTGACTCTCTCAAGAGGGGCAATATCAGGCACTGCATACAAAGTAAGTGTTTGGTCAGTCGTACCTGTTTGGGAGGGTGATGACCTTGCACCAAGCTAACCAGCAGCTATCATTCAGGGTGTGAGTGGAGCAGAGGTTTGGAAAATCTGAGGGGAAGTAGACCTTTTGCAGGAGCTACATGTCATGTTTCCTGCCCTTCTCTGAGCAGAGGTAGTCGGGTCAGTGCCCTGTGCAGCTCTTGTGGGAAGGTTTACATGGGAAATGGCCCCACTCTGGAGACTGGTACCCAGTGGTCCCTTTGCAACTTCTGCTTAAAAGATGGGAAGGAACATTAACTTCCATCACAGGTCCTGTGCCCTCTCTCCTCTCCATCCTCTGCTCCTGGACCTGTATCTCTTTAGCACAGAAGCCTTGGGGATGACAACAAGCCCCTAGAGGAAAAGGAGGTTGCTAGAAAGGCAGCGTGGAGCAAAGAGGCTCTTGTGGATCTGCGACAGGGGTTTCATTGTACTGTGAAGATCTGCTGATGAAGAAGGTGCACCTACAGCAGGCCTGACAAACCTCAGAGGTCACCTGCCTTGCTTCCTCCATCCTTGGCCACACGAGCACAAGTCAACCCATAGATGGGGACAATTTAAAGCTTCCCAGTTTGGGTTATGAAGGGCTGTATTCCTGATGTTTTCAATCCCATAAAATAAGCCTTGACAGATACAATAAATGTAATTGACATTCATATTGGGGGAAAAGTTTAAAAAAGGCTGAAGAACTAAATGAGTCAATCCCTCAAGTAGAAGTGTCTCTCCAGTGGTATGCTTAAGAGGAAAGGACCCAACTGTCTTTTGATATGACAGTCCACAAAGCTGTAGCCTGCAAACAAGCAGTATATATGTTTTCCTAGCTTGTAACGTGCCTTGATACTGTTGTGACAGCACTTTTGAGAGAAGCTCCTGCTGCACTTTGCACTGGCAGTAAGACACAGATCAGACCACTAAAAGTGGCCTTCTGTAACATCTCCATCAGTAGACCATGGGTTTCAAGAACATCAACCCATGAGGCTTTCCCCCCTTTATTTAAAGAGCTTAACTGATTACATTATGTCATGCTCAATTAAAGTTCTTAAGCATGGAAGAGAAGATAAAGCCATGCATGGACAACTGCTGTTTGACTCTGCTGGTACAAACAAGACAAATACGTATTTCAAAATGTCAAGTGGCTGCTGCTTTCAGCTTCCTTTGGTGATTACTTGTCTATGGTAGCAAATAAATGATGTTTGTGCTCACTAGTTTTACTTTCTTGAAAAACAATTTCTAACTCTGTTTTAAAGATTAAAATATTTAAGACCATTTCCCAATTGAGGTGTAAATTGGCAGAAATGCAGAAAAAATCACTCTCAGCTTTTCAGTGTAGGTGTAGCCTGGCACAGTAATTAGACAAGAAAAATAGCCAGTCCATAGCTTAACCAGAGCAGCACAGAGCATCAGGTTCTGCTACCTCTGGGAGGAAAGTAAAGACAAATATGTCCAGAGAATCTATCTACAGCAATAACTGCTTAAACATTTGGAAAACCACTGTCCTTCCCCTCCAAGATCTTGATTCTTTTTTGCAGGAATTCATGAGATGGTAAAACCCTACACCAACACCAAAAGCACAGCTGCAGCAGGTCATCCAGCTCAAGCAATAGAGATACTGGCAGGCAAACTGAGAGCTTGCTCTGAACTTTCAGCAAAGCCAGCAGTAAACCCAAGTGGCCTTGGGCAGAAGAGGATGAGGACCACAGCAGGCAAGTGATGTACCTCTCCCCTTCCTGCTCCGCAGCTGCACTGCCCTGCTTTCCAGAGTAAAAACTTAAGACTTCAGACACATTCTCTGTTACCAGCTCAAGGTTTTCTCAGAATGATTTATTACACAATAAAGGCAATTTTTAGTTACTGCTAAGGTTTAAGCTTATGCATGGGATCTAAGTGAAATGCATAAATGACAAGGCTAATGGAGAAGTCCATGAAATGCCCATTTAATACTGGGCATTTAAATGCAATGGCAGGTCCAAGCACAAAAAGACTTATTTACAAGGAGATGGAGAAAGCATGAGGAAAAGACCAAAACTGTAGGTAACTGTAGTGTTAAGTGTTATCACTGTTGAGATATAGACTGAAATGTGCAAATGTTTGTGTTGGAACATAAGAAAAAACTGAGAACAGGATGAGTGAAGCAAGATATAATGAGCTTAGCAGAGAGATCAAGTGCTCTTATGTCCAGCAATGTCTTGGATGTTTGTATACTGGACTTAATATATTGGAAAGCCTTCTGTAGCTCCTGGTCATAGACCCCATAAATCAAAAAATCCCTTCCAGCATTAACCATCTATTGATCTTCTGCAGGGCTGTAATTACATTGGGGAGTTCTGCCATTGGAACAACATCTGTATCCTGGATTCAGCCATAGCTCTTTGCAGTGAACCATGTCACAGGTGTTTAAAAAGCAATTGTACAGGAGAAAACCCTAATTTTCACCCACA
Organism: Heliornis fulica; assembly: GCA_013399135.1. Lineage (NCBI taxonomy): Eukaryota > Metazoa > Chordata > Aves > Gruiformes > Heliornithidae > Heliornis > Heliornis fulica. Next base: position 860,356 of record VXBZ01011316.1, on the reverse strand, counting down.
GAGGACAGTTTTCTCAACCTGAGCTGCAAAGTCAATCTTCTATTATAGGTTCTTTACTGCTTGGCTTTAGCCTGAGTATACTACAGCTTCACGTAGGTGTTTTTGAGCCTACTGGATTTTGACTACAGGACCTCAAGACTGTTGACAAGCCGTGGAACCTGTTAACAGAAGCTTTAAGCAGACTCACTGCACACAGCAATGACCCGGTGTTGCTTTCACTTCTGTTTTCAGCCTCCTTTAAGGCTACTCTCTGCATGTACATCTGTTTTTAAGTCCATATTGTGAATAAAGTTCAGTCAGTCCCCTGATTTGCATTTGGATTATGTGATATAAATGGCAGGCCTGTCAAGACACTTGGGAGCAAAGGCTACATTAGGCGTAGAACAGAATCTCAGGCTTTTTAATACGGGTCTGCTTCCTGTCCTGAACGCGCAGGATCAGGCACCCATTGTCACTTACTGCCACAGAGCCCTGCGGTGCTGCCTGGTCAATGCCTTGTGGCTCGGGATTTTTTGTGTCAACACTCAGACTCATCCGTCATTCCCTCCCTATGCTCTGTAAGGCCACAGTAAGCGCCTCAAAGCGGATCCGAAGAAACACATTAAGCCATATTTTCTACAGTGTTTTCTATTGCCGATTAGGGGACAGGAGTGCCTAGGCCCCAAGGGAAAAGGAGCGGGATGACCTCCTCCTTCGGCCCAAAAAGCACCTGAAAGCCACGGAGCCCGCTTCCCCACGCCCCGTGTCCCCTCCTGCCAGCCGCACCGGCGCTCGCAGAGCGGCAATTTC
>VXBZ01011316.1:764292-858394 GCA_013399135.1 Heliornis fulica | reverse complement strand
CTCAGAGCCCGCACCTCGCCCGGGCTATCGGCGGCACCCCTCACCGGGACGCGGCCCCGCAGCAGCTGGCGGAGAAGGAAGAGGAGGAGGAGGAAGGCTGCCCCAGGGGAGCGCTCCCGCACGGCGCAGCCAAACTTGCCAGGCGCCGCCCGGAGATGCCCCGTTCCCCACCCCTTTTGCTGAAAGCGACGATGCCGGGACCAAGCCCTGAGGCTGTCCCGACCCTCCCGGTAGCAGGGGCACCCCCTTCCCCCCCCGCCTTCCGCTTCGCCCCTATCCTCCGCCGCGGGATTTGTGCTGCCCTCAGTGCGACGGGAGCGTTGGCGCGGATCTGCCCTGCATCCCGGCTCTGTCGCCCACCTTCGCCCGGAGGACTAGTTTGACTGAGAAAACGGAGCCCCCCGCCCCCAGCTGCTCCTGCCCCTTCCACCCTTCCCTGCTGTCGGGGGCTTTCCTACGGTTTCACTGCCTCCGGCACAGGTCTTCCCCCGCCGACCGCAGCCGCCTGAAAACTCCCTTCACTGTCAATATTTCTTCCTCCCTCCTGCATCCTGTGCTCAATGCATCTAGTCATTATCTACCCTCTTGCTGACCAGGACTGGTGTGCTGCACCATCTTATCTCCGCGTGTTTGCTTCATGTTTCATTACACTCTTTGCCTTGCCAGGCTCATCTGGTTTGATCCATTTCTCTCTCTATGCCCTAGAACAGTATATATTTTAAATGCTTCATAAAATCTCACAAACAGGCAAGTGAGCACACTTGAAGCATCAACCTTCGCTTTAATATTCACACCTCAACGCCTGCCACAACATGCTTGCTGTTTTTCAGGCATGCTGCTCTGGAAAACTCCACTCCAGTTTCAAGGTACTCAGGCTGCTTAAGAGGGTCGTTAGAAGGACTGTAGAGCAGGGAACGGTGCTTGGTGTGTGAATGAAGAGAGAAAATGCCCTATAGCTGGGATTTTCTGGAATTGTTCGGGGCTGCTAAATCTGAACTTCAAGACTTCACAGCACTGGACAAGTCTTTGGTTATGTCAGATGGAGAAGCCCACCCATTTTTGAAGGTGTGGGATGTCCACAAGAGACAACTGACAAACTCCCTTTGCCTTCCATGGCTCTGGATCCCACTGCAGTGTGTATACTACCACTGTAGCTACAGCCACATTTGCCTTGTCCTCCTCTGATGACTTCTTCTCCTTGCAGGAATAGCATTTGTTTGGCTGCATACAATATATACATGCAAAATAGTCTGGCTTTTGCTCCTGTCAACTCTGCAGAAGAGCTGCCAGATGCACGTAGTGGAAGGCAGTAGAGCACAGGTTTATAAACTACATGAAAATGCACATTTAAAATACACCGTTTCCTTTCCATACGTGGTTCCGTGGGAAATGAACTCTTGTGGACAGGATAGCCATCTGGTGAGCAAGTCTCACCTGGGACATGGAAAGGAGCTCTAAAGCATGCCCATGACTTGCCCACCAAGATCTATAGGGGAAAAGAGAAATTAAAATTCCATGCTGCTTGGCCAGCCCATGTATGTTTGTCTAGATGGTTTCAGTGACCTTATGTACACTCTAAAATGGGTGTCTGTGGCTGTGCCGGGGCATGATGGATTGCTGTGGTTAGAGGGGAAATGTGCCAAGCCAGACAATTGTGCACTGAGATATCTGGGCTGAACGTTGTATTAAGTGCCAAATTTTTACTTGTAGGGACTGTTAAAAAGCAACAGTTAAAGGCACGATGAAGGGAGGCAGAAAAAACAGGCCTCGGTGTATCACAAGGCAACTATGAAGAAGAACTCCCATTCGGTAAGACAGAGAGGGTGGCAGTTTTTTTGCAGCCGGGTACCCCATTTCTACAGATAGCACCAGAGAGGTGTGAGCCAAGCAGTCCAGAAGTAAAAGCATCAAACTGAAAAGCTGAGTCAGACAAGAACAAAAAAGACCTGGCAGAGCTCAGCCTGTCAGATTTGTCTGCCATCCCAGTCCTAATAGTTGCCTCTATATAATAAATACATCTAATACCCACCAGGCTTTGGGGCAGCCTGAACAGCTTCATGAAGGTTTTTAATTTATTTTCATTTCCACAAACACTCTGTTTTTGATGTTGAATAACCTGTGATTTATTTTGTCTGAACCAATCCTGACTGTTGCTTGTTTTATGGCTGCAAGCAGTCCCAAGGACTGCCTAATTGGCCCTTCCACCTTCAAAGGATGAAGTTGTCTCTGGGGGTACACAGCCCCCAGTTGAATTCAGGCTTTCGCCTGATGTACACGCCTGCATTGAAAGATGCAGGCATGTACATCCTCCCACCTGCCATGCTGTCAGTGTTCTGCTGGTACCTGAAAGCGAGACGGAGGAAAAAGCCTAGAGATGAAGGAGACCTAGTGAAGGGAAAAATGAAGATTGCTATCCCTGAGGTTTAAGCTTTGGGAATGTCATCTCTCGTTTGGTGCCTTTATTTCTACCTCTCTAGCTCCAGATTCAAAGTATCAATCTCTGTTTTATCAAGGTTTCCTTCATAACCTGAAGAAACAGGGAAAGGAAACAAGGAACAAGGAAAGTAAGTTTAAATTCTAGGGAATACTATAAAATTTCTGCAAAGCAGCTGATTTTTTAATTTCAGAAAAGCAGAGGATCAGTGTCACTGGTATGAGCTGCCTGAAGGGACTATTTTTGTTCTTCAGAAGCTTTTCCCTCTATTCTGAACCAGATTAATTATGAATATTTATGTATGTAGCACTAAAAATGTGATAAGCAGTTTGAGGCTGGCTTGCAAAACATGTATACCATATTGCAATAACTAGCTCACCCCTCCGAGCTTTGTGCCTGGTCACTCACCCTTTCTAAATGGCTAGTAAAGAACAGAGATGACATACGTTTGTAGCACTGCCGCCTCTACTCAAAGAAAGAAGAAACCGGTGCAGTCAGGAACTGCAGTTTGTGTTACTTTAAGATCAGCCCCCACCATTCAGAGACTGCCTCTCTTAAAACATTGATAATCCTTTCTCTGATCTCAGCTGGGCCCTTGCACTGATTTAACAGTCAGAGTTTTGTTCTGCTCTAGTAAGACACAGAATTTTGGGCTAATTTTGAAAAGATCGAGTACCATTTAAAGATATACCTGGAAGCTTGGTGTCTGTCTTTCGTCTGAGACCGTTATCGTGATCCCCAGCATTTCTGGCTGTCAGAACTTGCAGAGCGCTTTACTGAACGACACACATTAAGCCTTCTGTCCAGGGAAGGCTCCAGGGAAACTGCAGTGTGATGACTTCAAATTACTTCCCTGATGCTCCAAAAAATAGTGTAAATTAATATATGCTGTTAAGGAACTGCCACATTCTGCCCCAGAGCTGACAGTAATGGAAAGAGTATTTCCAATACAGATGGTTTGTTAGTTGACTTATGCAAATAGGCACATTGGAAGAGAGGAGCTATAGCTAAATATAAAGTAAGCCATACTGTCCTACGACTGATGTGAGCTGCCAAAGGACTAGGCATGCTGTTTGTAAGGAGCAAGTCCAGCAATTTCAACAGGCTTTCAATCCAACCCTTAATAATAATAATTTAAAAAAATGAAATATGTATTCCTAGTCAGTAATTAGCACTTCATTTTTAAGATTATAAATTCAAACAACAGTTGGAGTCACCAGTGACATTTCCTTCAGTGTATCTATTTATGAATCTATGTAATCCAAAACACCTCTATTATCTTTTGCAAAGCCTGTAAAGAGAGAATGCTGCATTGCTTCAATATTAACACTTAGCACAATATTTGTGAATTAAATTGTGGATATAGCAAAAGAGAATCTGTCTGGACCATTCACAAAATGAGCTTTGATATCCTTTTAGTAAGTAAAAAGCTGAAGGGAGACATCAATAATTTATTAGCACTTGTATTATATCCTCCGGTGCTTGTAGTTTGCAGCCTTCTTGGAGGAAAAGAGGACAAAGGCTATATTGTCTCTTGGGTGGTAAAGTCTTTGCATACCTTAATATGTTGTTGCTGACAAAGGATGCCTCACTTTGAGGCTCGAATAATAGAAATGACTCTCAACTTGATGGTCCAGGGACCACAGTGGGATGAACCGCCAGCCCATGGTTGTGTGATGATTTTCCAAACTGGTACCACACTGGCACATAGGCACCCTGGTGCAAACAGCAGGCTTGGTGCCCAGAGAGAGACCTGGGCTGTAACAGACAATAACAAAACCTCTGGGGACCCGACATGGCTGGGGAGTATAGGTATCACAGATGTGGGGCCTGAGATGCAGGCTATCTCTAGAGAGGTGAAGTGCTGCTCATTCCTTGTCACCTCCTGCCATTGTCACCTCCTGGCACTGCTCACCATTTTGTCTTTACTTCTCAGCCCTTCTCTACACGTCAGGCATTTTGCTTCCATACTGTCCCCTTCCTACTCTCTTGGATGTCCTGCCTCCTACCATCTCTTTCCTGGTGTCAGTGATGCCTCTCCTTAGGCTCTAGGCTTATCCATATTATTGCCACGTTGTGCAGACATGCCAGAATTTGCACTGCAACTCGCTCCTTCAGAATTAAATGTTCTGCCTTCTCATCCATTCCTCTGGCTTGTGCACTTCATATTTGGCACCAGTTTCCTATTTCTATCTTTGCCTTATCTTGCTCCTTCTGATGTGCTATTTCCAACACCTGAACAATCACCATCCCTCACAACTTCTTGTTTTCCAGCTTTTTCAATCTTTGAGTCCTGAGAAACCTCTCCTAGTTCTGTCCCTATTCACTGTCACTGAAAGTGGCATCTCCTCTTACAGCGCTCCCTTGAGTCATTCCCAAGAAGCAGTTAGGAATAAGCAAAGGCTTTTTCCTCTACCAACTGACATCTCCTATTTCTTATATGCTGAACACACCTGCATAAAAACTGGACATACACTCTGAGAGTCACGCAGCAGTTAAAGGCTATGTCTGGAAGAGTCCATCAGCATGCTCTGAGGCTGCCGCTGCTGCTGTGTATGCTGTGCCAAGCCTGAGCTGATATACCCTGCTTTTCAGGGGGTTTGGTATCTCAGCTTAACACTACCCAGGTCCTGTCCACAAAGTGCTCTGGAGTAAATGAGGACAAAAGTAGTTTAAAAACTACTGTAAAGGCATCCCAACTGTAATGGGGCGCTACGGATAATGGCAGGGAGTTTGACCCCACAGATTATCTCTCCTCGAGCACTGAGAGGCTTTGTAAACCAAAGAGAGTAGCAACAGAAGAATCTGTTTGTAACATTTTGTTAACTTAAACAGGAAAGAGAGGCCTTAAGGTACAGTGGCTGACCAGAGAACCAGTCCTAAGCCAGGCAAATCACTGACAGCTCAAGCACCAAAATAGGGCATATACAGCTGGAAGAAGATCAAATACCTCTGGTCCTTAGCAGGAAATTCCTAACTATCACAGGGCTTGGTCAACTTCTTCCCCAAGTTAAACTCAGAACCTCAAATCTATCCATTGGCCTTCACGGCTCACGACTTGCGATGCAGAACAGCCATCTGGGCAGTGCCATTTCGGAGCCAACTTGAAAATTTGGAGAGTTCCCAATGTTTTCCCATGGGAAGAAAGCTGGACAGTTGCTGCTGCTGTATGTCTCTGGAAGGCAGCCTTCCAGCGCTCGAGGCTGTTGTCCAGTGCTAAACAGACTTCTAAAATACATGACCCTCAGTGACAAACCAAAATGAGAAGGTGCACGCATGCATCTAAGCAATCAATGTCCCCACACAGTGACACTGAGCAAGCACTGGAGTGATCTGCTGTTTCCCCTGTAACCACGCTACTGGAAAAGAAGGGCTTTTAAACCTCAGTTTTCCTAGTTGTACTACTTGCCACTAGCAGAAGGGGGGCTATCTTGCCTAGGAGCTTTCTTCTGGCCACCATCAACTCCTTTGCCCCTGATGTAGGCAATTGTCACGAGACATAACAGTAACTATAAATACCTCTGAAAATAATACTTAAAAAAAAACCAAACCCACCCCCCCACACACAAAAAAAAACTCTCCAAAAATAACTCTGAAGAGAACTTGTTAGGCAAATAATGAGCATAAAAAAGTATTCTAGAAAGATGCTTTCACATCAACCTGGAAGAGAAGTGTGTACAACTGAAGCTTTCTTGTGACTTCACTTCCATCACCAAGTGTCACAGTGAGGAAACAGGCCTGTCCTGGTGCCAGGCATACACCAAACTTCACAAGCACTGAGCCCCTGGAAAAAAAGGGTGTGGAAGACTCATGTCACTCCCAAGAAGATGGGAAACCAGCTCTGGCCTCACTAGACTCCATGTGCAAGTATTGATGTGATGAGGCATAGCTACCTACCACAGCCTTTTATGTTTCCAAAGATGAAGGCAAAACCCAACTCTGTGTGACTGCAGTTAGTTCTGCACACCACTTAAATCATCAGGACATCATAATGATCACTGTGAAAAGCCCTTGGCAGATCTTGCAGCCTTAGTGAAGCTATTTAGAGATAAGTACTTCAGGCCTGGGTCCACGGGCAGTATGAGCTAGCTGCTGTGCATGCACCTACACCGACTATCAAGCTCCCTAAAGTGACTGCAGAGGCCAGGCTTTCTGTTTCCAGTGTGTGAGATCTGGGACCTGGGAGAGGTGGCTTCCCATGGCACTGCTTTCAGTGTGTTTTCCAGCTAGTACAGATTGAGATTTGGAGAAAGTATAAATGTGTCACTCTTATCATGCTCAGGTGCAGAAGTATAAATCTTCCCCATGATACAACAGGAAATAACCTGAAGAGAAGGAAAAAAATCTTGAATTGCCAACAAAACATCCAGTTCTTCAGGAGATTCACCATGGAGGATAATAATTTGAGCATAGCCAGTGCTTTAAACTGTCTTAAATTTTGTAAAATATCAGGCTTAAGCACTTTGACAGACTTCCTTTAAAATCCATGGCAGTAGACTTGAATGTATCCACTATGTCGCTCAGATTTTGGCAGACAGATTCTGCAGCAGCAGCCATGAGAGACACTGTGCTCAGCCCAGAGGAGCTGAATTTCAGCAATGCTGCTTTCCTCATTGACAGTGGGGGCAGAGGGCATTGTCAGGCAGGGTCAGCTCAGAGACTGTTTTCATTTAAGCCTTCTGCAAAGCACTGGCTCTCAATGAGGACGCATTCACCATCTGTGCAAACACCGATTTTCACCTGCAGTACTCTTCAGAGGCAGTGTTTGAACGACCTGACTTGAGAAACACATTTGCTTGACTGCCCATTCTAATTTCCACAGCAGTCTGTTCTCTGGAGTCTCAGCTGTAAGGTAGCTTGCTTTTAGCAGGGTTTTATTTCAGTGTTGTAATGAAGGGAGGAAAACCCAGTGTGATAGGGATACATTACACAGACCAAGTGAGAAATATCTTTATTTGCTGAAGATGTATGTTATTTCAGGATATTTTCATTTAACCTGGTAAAATTTCTATAGAAACAATTGACAAAACAAGCAACAAAGAGGAAATCCTATTCTTACTGTCAAAAGCCACATAATGTTTGGCAGATATATTGCTAGAGATGAGTAATACTCTAATGGTTTGGGCTTTTAAAATACAAAATCCTTCCCTCTCACTTACATGGTTAAATCAATTCATATTGGGTATGGATGCGTGTTTTTTATTAGTGAGTGAATACAAGCTCAATTCAAAATATCCCTGCTTCATCTAGTCCCAGGGATGGCCAGCAGCTTTTGCTTGGTGAGGTGTTACCGACATGGATTACCAGGTTTTCACCCCAACAGTGGAAAAGAGGAGCAGAAAAAGCCCCCTAAAGCTCTGTGGGTGGACCTGAGGATATTCAGACACACTCTCCATCTCAGTTCACCTATGATGTTCTCTCACCAGCAAGAAAGACACCAAAGCCCAGTTTTGCTCTTATGCATGCACATTTCTTTAAGAACACAATTAAGTTTTTTATTACCACAGAGAATCTTAATGTGCTGTGAATCACACTTCCGTGTGTACGTCACTTCTCTGCTGTCCCAGGGCTCTCACTCTTCCAGCTGGATTTCTGCGGATGTTGGTGTTTGCAGATTTACCCTTTCTAATCTCACCAAGGCTGCTGCCACATTGTCATTGCAGTCCTTTCTTTGTTTGAACCCAGTGAGAGAGCATTTGGCTGTAGGCTCTCATGCCTCTCTGCTTTGGAAGACCAAATCCATCCTCTAGAAAGTCACGTGGAACTATTCACTTGTGGCGAGCTACAAGAAGGCGGTGAGAGAAATTGGGGCTTGTGACAAGACTGACAACCTTTTAAAATCTCACAACATTGCTCTCCTTAAGTGAGGAACGTTTGAGTTCACCTCCAATGACTCTTAGAGATGCTTTAGCGGGAATTTATTTGCTAGAATAGCTTAGCAGATCCATGCAAGTGTGTTGGTACTTATAATTTATAGGATAAATATGAAAATGCATAAGCATGATTTATTGATAAAGCATAAGCTATATATAGTGCCCTTAACTGTATTATTAAAAGGGAAGGTAAATAATTAATAGAATGAAGAAAAAATACATAAAACTCTGGCAGTTTTGATGGGAAGTATTCCTGTCTTGCTGTAATTAAAATTGAACATATTCTGTGTATATTTTTATATCCTTCTGACAAAAAAAAAGGTTATTTTCACACTTATAATTCGTGCTAAGAGACATTGCATATGGCCACAGAACACGCACGAGAGAAATCAGGGAGGAAAAATGCTTACTGCTGTCAGGCTTGAATGCCACCCCGCATTCAGGATAGGATTACTGTCTGTGGGCATTGACCAGTTCTGCCTGGTTGACCCTCAGATTAGTTTCAGTTTAGATATAACTCAAATAACACTTGTTAGTTTTGCTAAGTTCAAGGCTGAAAATTCACTTGAGAAGTATTGCAGAAAGGTACAGGCTTACTTCAGCAGAAAGCAAGAAACAAAGTTAATGTTTTTTTATGATTAGAATCAGACTACTCAAGCAAAGTAAAATTCAGCTAGCAATGGGTTATGTCACCATAGGCAACTCTCCTGGGTTTAAAAGGAAAAGGTGATGGGGGAGCACTGAGAAGAACCACCACTCAAGCAGACCCTTTCATGACTCAGGACATCTAGTTTACTGAATCGATTCAGTTAAAGACATATATGGGCAAATATCCTCTTACCTTCTTCAGGGTATCTTTTTTCACTGGATGAGTAGTCATTCATTTACATCATTTCCATACTAACAACATTAGTAAGGTTAAAGTGATCTTACAATTACTTATTAAATTCCCTGGAGTAAGAGCAGCTCAGCCTCATGAGCGGTTGTCAGACAGTCTAAGCAGTCCCAAGACTTAACCAAAACATGTTCCAACCCAAACAGTGTCAAGGACTCCCTGCCTTATTGTCCAGGTAAAAGAACACAAATGTCTTCCTTGGAGTCCAAGGAAAACTATTTCTAGGTTCAGCACCAGCAAAGCCTTAGAGTGCAAGAGGTCTTCTACTCACACCTATCTGCCAAACACTTCTGTAAGATCAACAATGCTCTCTTGTTCAGTCAGAAGAAGAACCGTGCAAAAACCTAAAATCCTAGTTCCACCATTTGCCTCAAGCAGAGGAACAATCCACTGATTTAGATAGACTCTAGCGCAGCCCTACATGACCTTTACTGACCCACAAGCAATGACACATGAAAGCCAACAAGGCACCAAAGGGAACATAAAACTTACCACTTTAGTCTCCCAGGCTTGTGGTAGCAACAGTCTCAGAACCATCAGCAATGTCAGGCAGTTCCATGGAAAAACCACTGGAAACTGCTGCTCTTGGAGTTTAACTGCAAGCAATTTGAACACTTATTTCAGTGTCTTTCATACTTTCATACTTTCCCAGCAGAAACTGGGAATGACAAAATAAAGAGGTAGATGGTGGTGGCAGAGTAAGTTGATTTCAGTGAAATGGAGGATTGGACAACACATTTCTCAGCAGTCACTTCTATTCCTGAACTAGGTTTAACTTTAATTTGATTCCAGTTCCTTTAGGGAGTGCAAAGCAGAGATCCACCAGCTGATGAACTGCAGTCTGGCAGGGCAGCATCAGAGAAGCACTCCACACACTCTCAATACCCTTCTGAGAATCTCCAAATGTAATTAAGAGCAGCTCTATTTATTCCTCCTGCTAGGGGCACCTATAAGCACCAGAGGTAATAGTAGTAACTGCTCCAACACCTGTGCCAGAAAAATGTCCACGCATAAGGTTAGAAATGGGATTGTTCTTGGGGGCTTAGTTGTCTAATGGGGTCATTCAAGTAATTTTGGTAATTTCTTTGGTGGTTTCTACTTAAATTCTCAATGACCTAAACCAGTACAGTCATAGGCTTCACCAACTCTGGAAAAGCTTTGCTCATAGGAAGATGCACAACTGAAGGAGGTTTTTCTGTCCAGGATTTTCACCTGGAATTTCCATTTTTGCACAAGTTCAGCATGATGGTGGTTTCTCAATGATGTGGTGAAGCCTGGTTGGCTGTTGACAGCACAAAGGTTTGTCTATTGATGCAAAGCCCTCACAGTGAATAAAACTTGTGTCTGGCTGTAATTTTGCTGCAGGATCATAGTCTTCTGAAGTAATAAAAAGCACAGCAAGTCCACTTGGTCCAGTCCAAGCCCTCTGATCTGTCTATACTCTTCCTTTCCCAGGTAAAAAGGCTGAAAGGCCACCAAGCACTGAAACTTACGACCAATATTAAAATCAATGCTTCTGCATGCTATGACAGTTTTCCAGTAGCTTTTAATAATGCTTGACATACATATTAAATGAATAACCGGGACACCAACATTAAATCACAGCTATGTTCATATAGCTTTATGTATCTGCTCTCCTGACACACTTCCAGTCTCAAGCAGATCAACGCCCTGTAATAACGAAGGGGCACAGCTCATCCGTGTACACAAACGAGTTTCTGTATGCGGAGCCTCACAGTGTAGGACGCAGGTGCCCTCTACATCCAATGAAAGCGCCCGGGAGAACCTGCACTTGGGCTGCACAAGCCAAGAGCGAACTTGGGGAGGCAGTTCGGTTCGTTCTTCCAGGGGCGCCAAGCCGCCTACAGCACCCGGCAGTCTTCCCCCTCCTCCTCAGGCAGCGTCCGCCGCAAAGCCATCGCAGAATCTCGCCCGAGGTGCCGCTGCCGGCGCTCCCCACATAGGGAAGCCTTTGGGGAGCCCCTCGCCCAAACCCTGAGGGGAAGGAAAATGGCGTCGCCCCGCCGCCGCCGGCGGAGAGGCGGTAGCAAGTGCGGGCGGAAGTGAGGTTTGGCCGGGCGGAAGTAGCCGCCGCGGGGTGGAGCGGAAATGCTGGCGGTGAGAGGCGTAGGTGAGTCGTGTGGTGCCGTGGGGCGACTCGCGGTGGCGGCGGCGCTGGCGCTGGGCCGGTCCTCGCTCGGGGCGGCGTCAGGACTCCGGTACTTCGTCTGTACCGCAACTTAGAGTGGCTCGGGGACAGGCGCCGTGCGGCCTCCAGGGCAGCGGCAGTGCCCGTGGGCGCGCTGTGCCGTGGGGATCCGTTTCCTCGGGCCCTCACGGAGCAGCTCCCCTACGTTCATCCTGTTCCATTTGTTTTGTGCCATGCTGGTGCCTCTCTGTTGCGGAGGCTCTTCGGGCAGGATGGCACAGCAACTTGTCTGGAGGTAGGGTGCTACGTACATGCACATGGTACCGGCCCGACAGGCAGAGACTTCAGCAGGAGCTGTGGAGCCTCTTTGAGGAGACGTTATTGCGGCGTTTGAGGGGATTTTCCTGCTGGGAGCAGGGTCTATACAGGTATCTGCTTTACTTACAGCAGATAAAAGTTGCTACCTGTCTTGTCAAGACTAGATGTCTTTAGGTTCTTGGTCATTACAGTATTGTGTGTGGAAAGCGTTTCTGAGACACTGCAGAATGTGCTCACTGACATTTTGCAAAGTAGTCAGGAATCCCGAGCGAGTCTTTCATTGACTAATCTGCAGCGGAGAAACGGTACCTTTCCGTGGACTGCCTGAGCTGCCTTGGAGAGGCTGGGCTGTAGCTGCTTCTCCTTCTAATTCCTTACCGCAACCAACAGGGTCTGAAGAAATACAATAATTTTAGGAACTCGTTGTGACACCAGGACCTTGTGTTTTTTTGTTGACCCAAATCTGATAACTTTACATTCTTTTGTTAAAGTTGTAGAGTTGAAGATGGGGAAAAGTTACGGGGTTCAGAGGAAAGGAAAAACCTTTCACTGTGAGGGTGATGGAGCACTGGAACAGGCTGTCCAGAGAGATTGTGGAGTCTCCTCTGGAGACACTCAAGCCCTGTCTGGATGTGTTTGTGATTTAACCCAGGTGATCCTGCTCAGGCAGGGGGGTTGGACTAGATAATCTTTTGAGATCCCTTCCAGATGTTAACATTCTGTGATCAGTAGGAGCCAGAAATGATTCTTGTTTTTTACATGTACTTGCTACCTTTTCTCTTCTAACTTTGTCTGGTTCATGGCTGTTGCTGTGATGTAAATGGGCTATAGGCCTCTGCTGCTGCAGAAGAAAAGTTAATTGTAAGTGCAGATGAGCTAGAATAAAATAAAAATCATAACAGCATTGGATGATGTCAAGTAAGTACAATTTTTGGTAGCCTGATGGCACTGTAAAAACCTCAGGAGTGGAGTGCTACTTTGCACAAACTTTTGCTGCACCTGATTCTTACCTTGTATTATATTTGAAGAGAGTAGAGGCAGAGGTTGGTAATAAACACCTCAGAAGCTTAAATGCTGCTTCTGGTAAGCATTGGAAGAGTATTATAAACTTCAGTTTTCTGCCATTCTTAGTGAAATGCCATTGCTGTGTTAGTTGGTTATTAGGGTCCCTTTCTCTCCAAACTGGCCTTCCATTTTAGGCTTACACTTGAGCTGAAGTTGGTTAATCCATGGGTGTGTCTTGCCACTTGAAACTGTCTGTGGCTTTATTGCCTTCTGTGCTTTTGCCTTTTCTTCTGATCTGACATAGACCACTGGTCCCAGCTGCATTTATAAAGCTTCCTGCAGCTCTGATGGGCTTTTCAGACAGTATCCATGGAAAGTCCGAAGTGTGACAGAAAACTGTTTATTGAGACTCTTACTGAAGACTGGGGATACAACAACAAATGGTAGTGAATTCACGTAATAATCACTATATTCTGGTGTGTATAGATGCTCATGGTCTTCTGACAGCATTTCTGATCCTTTACATGCGTTCCTAGGGCGATATCCTCAGCAGGTTGTGTGTGTTGGCTACGTGGTGATCCCTCTAGTCAAACAGTTTGTGTGCAGTTAGCTGTTAAATAGCCAGTCACAACATTAGAGATAACCAGAGTTAGATCTGATCATCTGTAGTGTGACTGAGGAAAATGATCCTGGAAGAACATCTAACCTCTTGAGACAATGGCTGCCTAGTTGGCTGCTTGTGCCTGACAATTCCCCAGACAAATGAAGGCAGTTTCAAGGCCTGCTGTATTTTTGATTAATACTTTTAATACGCAGAGACTTGGACAAGTGTATGTACATCTGTGTGTGGAAGAGGCTTATTGCAGAAAGATTAGCAGCACATTTGGCTGATAACTGGGTGTTTTGTGTCTATTAATCCTAGTGTCATGCTCATTTGGGCTTTGAAGCCTGTGATGATAGGGCATGAAACACTTGGCTTCTGATGTGTGTGGCGCTAGTTACGCGTATCAAAGAGGGACTATCTGAGCCTCCATTGAGGCAGAAAACTCCATAAATAAACAGCAGGTAGTTGTGGACTTATGCTATGAGTGCACAAAAAAGGAGCTGTCTGCAGAAGCTGCAATTTTTGTTGTGCAGTTGCAAGGGAACAGGACTGAAAGGGACTGTTTTCGCATTCTCAGCATCAGTCAGCACTGCAGTGACTTCCCAGGTGGTTTTGTGTTAAGTCCTTCTTCATGCCCTGCAGTAGCCTTTGCTAGTGGCTGTGTTCCACAGATGTCCTTGACAGTGTTGGCAGAGAAGTCAAGCATTTTGCCTATGTGCTGGGAGAGGACTTTGTTGTTCAGAGGGTACAGGGAAGTTTTGCTTGCTGCTGCTTGTGTCGTATTTAGGCTTGGTGTAAATGGAGATGGTTGTTTCGGGGCTCTTGGGCTGACAGCTTTCATTAACATCAGTGTTTTGAGATGTCTGAAGTCAAGCAGCTGACTTGTCGTGAGATTAAGATAGAGATCCACTTTTAAGCTTTCTAATGCATACAGTCTGTGTGGCAGATAATTACAGTTTGAAAAATCCATATCCACTTTCCAACTTCACAATAAATCCTTGAGTCCTGATGGGCTTTAAAAAGTGGTAGAGATCAAATATGTAGAAAATATTTTAGCATACCAAGCGTGAGAAGGTGTCAAGTCTGTGCTGATCAGTGATTCAATTTGTGTGAGATGTATTTGCAAACACTTTAGTCGCTGCCTGTGAGAAATGGATTTGCAGTCCCAGAATACTGCTCTGGGAGTAAGAGGTGAGGAAAAATATAAATATTTTCATGCCCAGTAGATGGGAGGTGGAATAGCTGACTTCTGGGAATTTCTCATGTACACAAAAGCTAAAAGTCTTTAAAGATGCCACCCTCGGCTTTCATCCCAAAACTTTCCTAGGCAGTGAATGAAATTGCTTGGAAGCAGCATAACTTCTACCAAGAAAAGGACAGTGAAAAAGTCAAAGAGAACTGAAGCAGGAAGACTAGGTAAGGAAGAAAAACATTTTCACTTGAGAGATTTGAGTGAGAAGGAGAGCAGACAGAGGCAGTGAGAGTTGTGTGCATTGTCCAAATCTGTGTAGACAGGCTCTTGCATCCTGACAGGGGTGCTGCCAATGCTAGGATCCTAGGAAGACCATATGGTGGAAGAGAGGAGGGAAGTTTGTGTGATACTCTGCCTCTGATAGTCTTGGTTGTTGTTAATATAAGAATAAGCCAGATCTTTTGTCTTGGACCAGATGCTTCTCTGTTTTGATGTTGTTGGGATCCTGGCAGTGATACACGTTACCTGTTTTGGGTTTGATTTTGGGTTTTTGGTTTTTTTTTCTGGATGGATGCCATTCTGCTCCTGGTTTATCAGGCTGATAAACCAGGTGTTGCCTTGTCTAGTAGTGTGTTGTTTGGCAGTGAAGAACAAGGTAAACAGTTTGTCTGGGACTCTGGTACATCTAATTGTGTCCTGGGGTGATCCTGAAGTAGTACGGCTGCAGTGTGTGTAGGAACAGCAGAGTGGGATGAAAACGAATGGTTTTCCCTTGCTCCCTGCATTTTCTCCCCAGGAAATCCAGTTCTGTAACCAGTTTTCTATGTCTTCAATAGGTTCCATGTGAACAGCACACGGGACCAGGCTGCAAGAGCAAGAAGGCAGGATGTTGTCAAGACCAAAGCCTGGGGAGTCTGAGGCAGACCTGCTGCACTTTCAGAACCAGTTCCTGGCAGCCAGAGCCTCACCTGCAGTGAAGATTGTGAAGAAAGCAGACAAGAGGAAAGAGGAGGAACGAAATACAGATGCTGAGACTCCCCCACTGCGGGACCACAAGGATGTAGTCATGTTGGATGGTAAATTCCCTTGTGGAGTTCTTCAGATTGCTAGGTTTCTCTGTCCCTTTCAGTATTCCTAAATGCTTTCCCTTTCCTTTCTTCAATCCACTGTTGCTTTTGTCTTGCATGAGTGTCTTCCTTGCAGTACTGTTTGTTCATAGCCTTGTTGAAAAATGCAGTTGCCCAATGTTATTAGTATTCAGTAAAACCACCTTTCCAACACATTGCCTTTGTCAACATTCATCTGCCAACCCCCAGGGAAGAGATGTTTCCTGTGATTTGTACCCGTTGGACACTTGGTGCTTATTTTGCCATCTAACCAAAGCCTTTTCTGGGTGCCTTTGAGAAGTAACTCTGCTAACAGCTCCAGCTTTCACCCAGCACATTTGGCTTGATAAGCCTCCTTCCTGCAGCTTTGTGGTTTTTTTTTTTCCATCATTTGTAACTGTTACACTCCTGTCATGTCTCTAGAAGCTCCAGGTGCTTTCTTAAAAGCAACAATTTAAATGTTGCAGTGCTTGTTTCCAGGTAAGGAAATATGATCCCACTACAGATAGTGAAAATGTGACTCTGACTTGCTTGTGATCATACAAATCACTTGCTGCTAGAACTGGGGGGTGAAACTTGCTTTTCTGTGCCTGAATGGAAGCTGCAAGGGTACCATTGTTTCTGTACAGTCTTCCTTCTTCACTTAATACTTCTGTCTGTGGTACCCTTTTCAGCTTAGGTGGCTTTTTTAGTATTCATATAATGGCACCAAGTATTTTTTTTTAACTGCTGAGTGTGCTTCTCTCCGTTACCCAGCACAAGTCAGAGACAGGGAGCTCTTAATTGTCTTACTGTTTCCTCATCATATTTGTTTTTCATCAGATCGGTAGGAAGTACTGCTAGGGAGCCTTTGGTCTAGTACCTATTATACAGTTAAGTGTTTGAGTAACTTGAGTGCTTGTTTTATTTATTTCCCTTCCCCAGATTTTCCTGATGTTCTCCCAGCTCTAACTCCAGCTCCTCCAAAAAAGTCAAAGATCAAAAATGCCTGTGTCCACTTTGGGGATGAAGATGCAGAGGAAAGACTGGAGAGTCATGATCAACACTTTACAGCAGTCTTCAGCAAAATTATTGTATGTCTGGTTTTTAAGTGATAGTCAAGTATTTTCTTGAATGCTGTGAACTAAGCAGTGGAAAGGGATGAAGGGTTCTGTTGCTGCTTTTTATTTCTACAGTGAAATGGATCAGTTGTAGCACTGTAGACAAGTGTCCTGGAGCACCTTGAAAGAAGCAGCTCTTTGGGCATATTTTTGCTGTCAGTTAAATATGGTTTTGATTCAGCTCTCCAGTCCAGACTGCCTACAAGTCACACTGCTTGGATGCGGGCATGTGCTCTAGTGTGGATTTGGGTGAGTTTCTGGACTGTTTGAGGGAGGTATTCTCATTACACTGGTGCAGGTTTTCCTTTATCTGATTCTTTGAGTGGTGTGTGGAGTTTGGCAGCCTGGGCTTGTGGAAAATAGCCTCGCTTTGGCTCTAAACAAGCACAGGGTACTCTGAGCCTCACAATGATGTAGCAGAAAGCTTGTGAGCCGCAGAGCTGAGAGATTGAGAGTCCATTCCACTCTTAGCCACATGATATAAATATGCCTGGCTGTTGCAGTGGTTTCTATAGGATTTCAATTTTTTTCTGCAGGAGCGAGACACAAGTGCACTAGCAGTGCCCGTGCCGGTGCCCACGGGAGACCCGTTTCCAAGGACGTTTCACCGATCTGAGATAAAAAGTGAGGTATGATTTAGAACAGTTGTGTGCTACCTTCATTAACTGTTAAAACTTCGCACAACAAAGCCTAGTGCTTGGTGGTAGGGCCTAGAGTTGCCATACTGGAGATTAGGAGCTGGCTCAACATATCTCTGGAATGAACACCTCACTGTAGGAGAGTTCTTCTCTCAACCTGCCATCAGGGCAGTCCATACCCTGAAGTGAAAGAATGGAATCCTTTTGATTTAGGAAAAAAGGTGATCACTTTCTTTAGTGAGGTGTATCAAATCTGCCCTGTTGTAATAGAATTGATCCTGTTCTGCTTGGTTCTATGTGAGGAGCTCTCTCTGCCAATTTGTCCACCAGGTTTAGTTAAGTCTGTACTTACTGAAGTTGTATCCTATTCCACCAACATGATACCCAAGTACAGCATGGATTTTCTTTTGCAGCTCTTTGAATTTTGATGTAATTTTTTTCCTGAGACTGTAAAACTGGAAGCTGTGGCTGCTATCATCAGGTCCTGCTGTAGTAGCAAGAGCTGGTGACTGAGTGGGATTCAGAGGGTGTGATTGATAGCTGTAGTTACTTTGAAGAGAGAGCTTATTTTGAAGGACGGTATTTTTGAAGGAAAACTTAATACTTTTTCAACCATCAGTTCTGTTTACCTGATACAGGACTGCACAAAGTAGCTGTGAAATGTTCACACTGCCTTTTAAGCTCCTCTGAATTGAGGGCGTGCAAGAGGTGTTTGCTTAGTCTGCTTTGGATTTCCTGTACATCCCGTGCAAGGCTGTTTAGAGCCCTGCCCTTCCATTGCCTAGGCAAGCAGTACAGTAATTTAGTTAGGATTATTTTAGCACCACTTGCCCACTTCTTACTGTGTAAATCTTTTCACCCTGCTGCTCTCTAATCACCTTATAAGCAGCCTGTTCCAAGCATGTGGTGAGAACAGTGCAGTACAGCCCCATTTATCCTCAGAAATGCAAAGTATTTAGCTATGCAGGGTTTCTGAACAGCAGGAAAGCTGGAACCATTGTGTTTGGTGATATTTTAGGTGTACTTGCCTGGTTTGAATTTATTTAAAATTCATTGTCTTTCTTCTCTAGGTAGCAAGAAAACATTCATGCTTTTGTGTCTCTGTCCTAGTGTTAAACTGTGTGTTAAAAAAAGGACTAGTGTACACACGGAAAAAGGCAGGTGGCTGCCAGCAGCTTCGCTGTGTCACATCCCAAAGTCTGATCTGAGGATATGTTTAGGATCAGATCTAGACATTTGCTAGTGGCAGGTGTGCGGGGGAGGCTGGAAAGTGGTGATACATGGCTTCCCTGTTTGCAGGTGAAGGTGGGATCTGGAAGAAGAAGCATCTTTGCACAGAAGATGGCAGCGAGAAGAGCTACTGAAAAGGCAGCAACACCACCCTCTGCTGCCGAGTTCGTGCAAATAAGATCAGCTGCTCCGGATGCCCTGGATCCAGAGGGATCAGCAGGACAGGCAGCTCTTCCCAGCATCAGGGGTGGTAAGTGCATAAGGTTCTGCTTATCCAGCCTATTGTATTTACATAGTCTTAGTAACCATAACATCAATGGACCTTAGTTTTTAATTAGGGTAGCACTGTTGTCTCCATTTACGGAGTTGCATGGTCACTTGGAATGTTGTGGTGTGACAAGGATTTGAAGTGGTCTGAGACCCAAATTAACATCATCTTTCTCACTGATTTCCTTTGTGCTTCACACAGAGTAAATGGGTTTATTTTTTCAAGGTTCTTGTCCTCCTTTTCATCTGTTTGTTGTATATAAAGTTTTTCTTATGTCATCATTGATTTCCACAACTTTAGGAGGAGGAGGAGGATCCTTCTTGTGTCTGAGGAAGGTGTTTGAGATCACTGTGATGTGGGTTCTCGCTCCTGCCTAGAAGCTGAGAGCTCAGTCTTCCATCTGCTGCTATGAGACTGTGGCTTTGCTGCACAAAGAATGCTGTGAGGCAGTGCTGATGACTCAGTGCCACCTCCAGCAGTTACTTGTCTGACAGCATCGTGACAAGGAAAGATGAAACCAATTCAACTAGTACCAGCATCTTCAGGCTTTCTTATTTTTTTTTCTTTTTCTTTTTTTATTTGCTCTTCCTGTCTTGGGCAGTCCTGTTTGTTTAGGGCCACCTTGTGTCTGGGTTTTTCCCTGACACTCTCTTTTTTTTTCATATTGAAATTGAGGCCAGATGTCATTTGAGGGTTATTGCTATTTCTGTCTGCCCTAACCTCTGCCCGAGAAGTGGTAAGAAGAATCCCCAGATGTGCTGTGTGCACAAACCCACCATCCAGGTCAATATACAGTATATTCTGCTACAATGGTGCATGTGTTCTTTTGCCTGAGAAATCCAGGAGGGAAACACAGCAGACCTATGGCTGTGATCTTGAAGTAGAATGCTTCTGAAATGTAGTAGCACAACAGAGTGATCAGAAAATGACTTTGCCCCCTCAACAAGAGTGTTGCCACAGGATCACTAAAGGCAAGAAGAGAAGAGGGGGAGCTTCATTTCCTGTTTGTGCCTGGTAACCCTCAGCTTAGCTCCTGATGGTGGGAAGCTTACTGTATCTTTTACCAGGTCACTCTTGCCTTCTCATCTTGCTCTGCTCAATAAGCAAGACAACTGCTGTAGAAGTGACGTCAGACTGTACTGGCTTGCCATTACTGCTTTTTGAACAGGGGTTGGAGGCTTTCAGGGTTGGCTGGTTTAAGGTCATAGGGATGTTACAAGTCACTGTATGGATCATGTGAACAAAATACAAGGAATAAAGTCACTAAATCAAGTCCTTGTGTGGTGGGCTACAGGTCAGCTGGAGTCTCACTCTAAGGGAGCTGTTACCCTGCTGCAAGAGTTAATTGAAATGAGCTGTAAAAGGGATTTAGATCAGGTGATAACAGAGTTGCTTTTGTTCAGTTTGGGAGAAGTGCCCTCCTGCTGCAACTTCTGATATGTTTAACCTTTCAGAGAGAATACAGGACACTGTTAAAAGCAAACTTGTCTGTGTTGAGAATCATTCCTGTATCTCTTCAGAAACTGTTTTAAATAATGATTTTAATTCTCTGTCTCATTCAGCTGATGTTTACTAGGTCATAGCTCAGCTGACATAGAAATGTGGGTTCAGGTCTTCTTGGGCAGAGAAAGAATCTAGTATTCACTAACTTGGAAGAATGGTCTGACTCATCAGTTGTGAATTATGCACCAGTTTACCTTTTCTTACATGAAACAAACAAAATTCCTGTCCCCAGATTGCTCCCCAGACTCTGAAGAAACAAGATGGAAATGACTTTGTTCAAACACAGGATGAAAGCCTAAATATTTTAGTTCTGTTTGAAGGTACACTAACTTGTTTACTCCTACATTAACTTGGATACCAAGGTGCAAAAAAAAAATAGAAATCATTCTACAAGTTTGATAATTACAAAATTTAGATTTATTCATAGGGCACTTAACTCACTAACTGATTTCTTTGCTGGATCTTATAGAGAAAGCTGGTGACTCTTTGACTTCTCAGCGGCCTTGTCTCATAACGGGAGAGGGTCTTGGAAGCCAAAAGAGTGAGCAGGAAGCTCAAGCTATTCACAGAGAGAACTTGGAGAAGCTGCGGTCCATGTCTGAAGAAGAGATCCTACAGGAGCAGGAAAAGCTTCTGGCTCATCTGGGTATGTGCTTCACAGGGTGAATTCTAGAGACATGGAAGTTTATAGAATGTGTAGGTGTCCTGAAGTCTTACCAAATTCACGGATCAAAGATGGGAGCTTGGGAGGCTCTTCTCAGTGATAGGACAAGGGGCAGTGGGTTCAAGCTGGAGTAGTAGAAGTTCCATGTGAAAAGCTTTTCACCGTGAGGGTGACAGAGCACTGGAATAGGGTGCCCAGAGAGGTTGTGGAGTCTCCTCCTCTGGAGACATTCAAGACCAATCTGGACATGTTCCTGGGTGATGTAATCTAGGTGATCCTGCTCAGACAGGGGGTTTGGAATAGATGATCTTTCGAGGTCCCTTCCAACTCATAAGAGTCTGTGATTCCTGCTCATTGCATATGTCGATAATCTAGCTTCCATGCCACACCAGTAGGTTATGAGTAACAATTAAGTGTGAAGGAGTTAGAGCTTTTATTCCTCAGTGAGAGGGGGTTTAACTTAAGTCTGTCTCATCTCCCCTTTGCTTTGAGATAAGGTGGCCCAGGCACTGAGTTACATTTATGCATGTTGGAGTCCTAAAATGTATTTCTCTGAAGTGCATAAGAAAGCAAAGCTAATGTTAGGATGGTCATAGCAATGCTGAGGTGGGAGAAAGCCCTTGGTATTCCCTTCCAAAATACTTAAGACTTGAACCAAAACTGTCAGTACCTGGATGTGGAGATGTGTGGGCATGTGGGAGATTTCAATTCAAATCTTGACTTGGCAGAGTAGAGAAAATTAAAACTAATCTTAAACTTTATGAGAAAGTGTCTTAATTATCTGGCTGTTGGGTGCAGGGGTCTGGTCTCTGGTTTGGAGCCCTGTTCCCAGTGGTGTTCTGGGAATGCCTGTCAGTGACAGCTGATGAGGGGCAACACCGAGTGTGGTGTGTTTGATAAGGTTTTGTGAGATCTTGGGCAGGATGGAACTTGCTGGTGTTGGTTTCAATGACTTCGTGTACTCGAGAAGAGCAGATGTACAGATGTAGGTGGCAGACAGGGTGTTTGTTATTCTCATAATTTTAAGATTGCCTAGCATCAAATTTAGGTGTGAGTGGCATTTAAGAAGCATAAATATCTTGTGGGTTTAGTTTAAAGATCATACTAATGATCTTTATTGCAAGCAGCATGAGTATACCTGGAAAGGTACTAAAAGATGAAAAGTTTAGATACAGACTTCATTCAGAGAGCTGAGCTCTCCAAACTACCTGAGGTCAGTTTTAACTTCACTGCTTATAACAATGGCATGTGTATGAAAAATACCTTGTTTATGCACTTTCTTCTTGGGACTGATGTGTGATCTTTCTTCCCCGTCTCCACCACTCTGTTCCTTGGGATATTAGTGAAGTGAACGCTTAGGGAGTTTAAAAGAAAATAGGGTGTAATCTTGAACAGTTATTTTCTAAAACAGTCTATTTGTTTATATGCCCTGTGGGTTAAAATTGTAGATTTCTCAGTCTTTGAGGCCTTAAGGAAAAAGTAGTTTTGTCATTCCCAAAATATCTGTGGTTAGAGAATTATGCACAGTGAAACAACTCCTAAACTAAATTGCTGGGTTGCAGATAAATTTGGGACCTGGACATGACCAGAGATATGGATTAAAAAGATTTTTTTTCTCCACATTCAGGAGTGTGAATAATTTGTAGGTGTTTAATGTTGCCCGGTCTCTGCATTAACCTCTTAGTTATGAAGCAGATGAGACTCCATGTTGTGGAGTAAGACTATGGGAAGGAAATTCTGCCCTGGGCAGTGTCTTCAGGGTCATCTTGTTGATACTGTTGTGGTTCTGCCCATGGAGACTCTGTGCAAAGGGAGATTTACTGAGGTGCTGCATGCAGATTGACATAATCCCTGGCTTGTTTGTCACTGTTGGCGTGAAATGAGGAAATGATGAATACAGTCTCTTCCTCGCTGTGTAAGTGAAGTGCGAGAAACTGAGAGCTCTGCTTGCATTCAGGAAAAACCTATGCATTCTTTAATGAGGCTGAGCTGAATGCTTCTTTGTTGCCAAGGGCAGCTTAAACTGCATTGTGAGGAGACTGCAGCAATGACAAATGTGTCCTCTTTGAACTGTTCCAGAGACATGGCATTTGTTTCCTTTTTGGGATGACTTCTCTCAGGTACAGAGCATTTCTGAATCACTTGTCCTCTGTCCTCTAAAGAGTAAATAACCAATGTAGGTGTTATACTCTGTTACTTTATACTTCTCTGGCACTGTTTATGGGAGTATCTGTACCTTTTAGAGGCACAATGCAGAGGCTTTTACTGTTTGCCTCTGGTATAAGCATCCCAACACTATCTTTTAGATCAATATTATTGGGAAAGTATCTCTGTCAGAAAAGTTGTGGGATATCTCCAGCAGAACTGAGAGTAAAATGGTGATCTTCTGACATCTTCCTGTCTTAGAGCCACATGAATATTGTCTGACCACAGAACAACCTGATCTCTCAAATATTCCTTTGTCCTCAAAAGCATGAAGAGAATGGCCATGTCTGTCCTCTGGATGTTGTCAGACCATAACTGACTCTCAGGATGGGGAGTCAGTTCAAAACAAACCAGAACTCGGTCTCTTAACATAATATCTAGACCATGCAGTGTCCTAGTTTTGTCTAGGATAATTTTCTTCCTTCTAGCTGGTATAGTGCTGTGTTTTGGATTTAGTATGAGAATAATGTTGATATCACTGATGTTGGTTGCTAAGTAGTGCTTACACTAGGTCATGGGCTTCTTAGATTCTCATTGTTGTTGTTATTGTTAATATTTTCTCTTTATTTGGTGTCCTGTTAAACCTGCGTTTCTCAACCCAGGAGGTTGGGGTTTTTTTTGTTTTGTTTTTTTTTTTTTCCCTTCCCTCTATTCTCTCCTCCATCCCACTTAGGGTGGGGAGTGAGCAAATGGCTGCATGGTGTTATCCCAGCTGCCTGTTAGACTGAACCACGAGAGATTCTTTTTCCAATGTCCGTTCTGTGTATTCTCATAGCATTCAGACTGATGCCACTGAGTGGTCCCCAGGCAGGGTAGGCAAACTGTCAGACCTGGGTTCCTCTTGTAAATCACACACCAGAACTCTCTCCACAATTAATAATCTTGTTTGGCTGTTCCCTTTCAGTGGCAGTGAGGGGGAAAGAAACGGTTATCGTTTGATTTGTAAGCTGGGAGAATAACCAGAATTGTTTTGGTTGCTTTACTTTGAAAGACGCTTATCAGCTCTTTCTCTGGTGTCACCTCACCAGTTGTACTTGGTTTACATGCTGAAGATGTGAAACAATTAAGTGCCTCAGTTTGCAAATAAGCTACAGAAGAGAAGGGCAAAACCAAGAATAGCAGGAGCTATAGACATATCAACTATTTTGAGACTTTCTGTCACTTCTCTGCCTGTCTCTTTGTCAATACTTGCAGATTCCAGTTTGGTTGCTTTCTTGAAGTCACGTCATGGTTGCAGTGAAGATCAGAAGAAGGATTTAAAAATGGAACAGAGCAGACCAGAGGAGTTTATGGAATCTCTGCCTGTGGCTCAGAATGGTGTAGGTTCGTCTGTTTCTACACAGGAGTTGAGTCTGGAAGATTCTGTAAGGAAGGAAGAAAATATGAAGACAGAAATCACTGGTAAGAAACAAATTGCATGCTGTTAATGATCTGAACATAAATGTAAGGTGTGTGAGGTGTTTGCATCAATACGGATTGGGTCGATGTGGCACTTTGTTAGTTATCCAATTCAGAAATTTATCATGATATTTAAAAAATAGATCTATTTTAGGTTCAAGAAATATGTAACTGTACTCATTAGGAGGTCTTGCTTTATTTCTGAAGTTTGTTCTGATATCTCTGAAGGGAAAAAGTGTTTGAAATAGTAGGCATCATTGCTCTTCAGTTGCGTGAGCAGGGAAACAGAAGTGTGTGGTAGTGAGTTTCAGCTGCTGGTTGAATAATTTAACTGGGACTTGGGGACAAGAAGGTGTCAAGTAGGTAAGAGCGATTTGCTCATAGACGAGCATGGAGATGAGAGTCAATCACCTTTCATGGAAATTGCTCATATAGCACATATAGCATATAGTGTATGTCTTATCATGACCCTGCTCCATGAGGCTGCACTCTGTGGCTTGGTTTCCATAGCATACAGTTCTTTTGTGCTGTGGTTGGAGGGAAATATTCAGGTTAGAAGTTTCTGTTTTTTGGAAGACTTGTAGAGAGCTGTAGCCTCCTACAACAGAACTCCTTAATACTCAGTATATGTCTGTAGGAGGAGAAAGCTGCTTTATCCCCAGTAGCTGCAGCAACCCATATACTCCCAGGGCAGAGAAAAGAAGTGTTTTCCCCTTAAGCTTCTCCTCTTACTGTTGCTTTATTTGTGGTAGTTTTTTTTGTATTTTTTTTTAATTTAGCCATTTCTTTTTCTGTGGTTATTTTAGGCTCCCATTCTCATCTCCACATTTTTGTTCATAGAATGTCTCTCTTGTTAGAGTGTTTCTCCCCACAGTTTCATGCCAATTTTTGGCTGTTTCTATCACTTGATTCTCTCTTTCAATGCATTCTTTGTGTCCTAGTGCTATGTGCAGACTGATTAAAGAGGCTTCTGAATCACTCATGGGTTTCAGCTTGGTGTTTCCAAGAGATAACAATCATTTACCGTTTTTTGATGAGAGGGATGAGCCTGTGAGTGTATGTGTGTTTGCATGTGCAGGAGAAGCAAAGCTGATTAGCCTCTTATTGAGGAACATGCTTCACTGAACAGTCCTTTTGCTGTTTCTCCACAAGTTTTACTTTTCCACAAATCCATCTTAATCAAACAGACTTTTTTTAGTTCAAGAACAATGGAGTGTGCAAGTAGCACTAGATTAAGTGACGTTCTTTTACATGCCTAGAAGCAATAGCAGCAGGTTGTTCAGCCTGTAAACACTAAACAAGATTGTAGTAGTGCTCTTGGGAATAGCTCAGTGTTCAGTGTTGTGTGCTGACAACATCTTTTGCTTGACATGGAAGACTGCACAGGAAAGGAGTTTTCCCAGGATACTTGAAATAACAAAGAAAGGATGAGCTGGAAAAAAATTTAAAGTCAAGAGAAGCCTTTCCAGCACCTGATCTTATGCCTGGAACCTGTCTTGTCCAGCAGGAGATATTAAAATATTAATTTAACATTAGCACTTAGATTTTGCATTTGTTCGTGGTCATAAGTAAACTTACCATGAATAAACCAGCACAAATGGTCATTCTGAATGTTTCTAGGGAGAGGATGATGACACAAAGGAATGGAGTTGCTCAAACTCAAACCTGCCTCTCTAATGAAAAAAAAGGCTACTGTTTCTAATAGACAAGAAGGGAGAACCTTTATTCAGTGACTTGTAATCTTATCAAACGGAAAAGTAAATTCTGGCACCAGGACAAAAACGAGGAAGCAAAGCAGGAAGGGAAGAAGTTGGGCGGTAGCCTTTAATATAACCCAAGTCTGAGAAAGTTCAGTACAAATGTTGCATTCACTCAGGTATTTTGTTTTTTGTTTTTCTGTTTTTTTTTTTCTGAAAAGGGATTTCTCAGTAACTGAACAATCTGCTGATGTCTTGGAACATATATGTCCTTTATTGTTGACAAGATTGTAATGCTAAGTGCTTGAGGTAATAAGCATAATCCTATTCATAGAATGATTAACTCGACCCTATCAATTTAGTGATTAATGGAGAAGGAGAAAACAATTTATTGAATTACAAATGCCAGTAGATTTAATTTTCTGCTGATTTTATTTCCTCTAGTTTTGCACCTACCACCCACAAACATTCCACTTTCTTACACTTCAGATGCTTTTTCCTTCCCTTCAATTAAAATGTGTGCTGAGCCTTTGGCAGAAATTCTGCAGAACAGCTTTCTGGCTGGGGAAAACAACCCTCTGCTTGGTTCCTTGCCTGACTCAATACCACGTTGATCATAAGGGTGAGACTTCGTCCTGGAAAGGATGAGCACCGTTCCTGAAAGTTTATCTGCTAACTGGAGGAAAGTAAAAGGTTAGGTTTCAGGCCAGCTATCAGCAGGAAAAGATCTGATGAAAGAAGAGCCTCTCAGTGGGACTGTTCATTCCTTGCAAGAGGAGACCAGAGCGCTAGGATTAATAGCTGCAATGCAAGTGAGTGCTGGGCTGCTCCAGCAGAAGTCACGCTGCTGCTTTTTAGACTCAGATTTGTCTATTCCTGTTTTAATGTGTGATTTCTCTTGAGATAGCAAGGACTTCTTAGCTCATCTCTTCTCATGCTGATATGGGATAAGATCCTACTAGTGCAAAACATTACATTTCTGAGAGTTCACATCATTTCCAGTTACATCCCATCTGTCCCTTCACTGGCGAGATTTTTTTTCCACATGCTGATCTTTCTCTTTCCTAGGGCAGCCCTTGTGATGTCAGGCATAAATGTCTTGTTTCTCAAATTCTTCTAGTCAAAGCTCTTTATAAATTTAAATCAGTAATTTCTTCCTTTGGTACTTGCATCTTTGAAATTCTTGTTCAACTGTCCAGTTTCCCCACTGAGCTGTTTCTCAGGCAAGCTGTGTAAATTTTCTCCTGTTTTGATCTTTCTTTCTTTTTTTTTTTTTTTTCTTTTTCTCAAGCCTTTAGAGAGGGACTTGCAATGAAGATCAGCATAGAAAATGTGACAGAACCACAAATATAGAGGTGCTTGTGCTCTCTCCACTGTATTTAGGCTGAAATCATGCTGGCTTCAAATAATTGCTTGAACTTCTCTGCATTAATATTTTTGAATCATTTCACATGTCCCCTAACATCTCCCTCCTTGGGTGTTACTTTCTCAAAAGCAGGGCAGATACTATTTTTCTGCCCTGGTTCTGATCACTCGCATTATTTGTGTCCCGAATTCTGTTCAACTTCTCCCAAATTAGCCTTGTTTCTGAATTTCATTACCATTTTGTTTAGTTCCTCTTCTAGCTCTCATGGAAGATGAAAACAGCTTTAAACCTTTGATGTTTATACATCAACCAACAGTCAGTTTGAAAATTGTTTTCTTACTTTACATGAATCCTATATTTGAAGCGGTCTTTAAGCCAAATAGGTTGGCAAGGAGGGAGTAGTATTTTCTCTGTCCCTGCCTTGGGAGGGTAAGACTGACCTTTTTCTTCCCTCAAAGGTGATGGTCTGCCTGTGAAGCCCAAGAAGGAATGGATTCACATGGACATTGTGGAGTTGGAGAAGCTGGAATGGATGAAAAACTTGCCCCCACTCCGGCAGAAGAAAACCAAAAAGGTTTGAATGCAGAAACTGGTATTTTTTCATGTTTGTTTCTGGATCATGCTTCACAGCAGTAACAGTTTCAAAGGCTTCCAAAACCAATCTCTCTGGTTACTCAATCTGTAAGACTTCATCAGACTGAGAGATTCCCTGGTTTCTTCCACAGGGTGAGATGATACTTAGCCAGTTCAGTCTGTAGTGCTCCAGAGAACTGATAGTAACTGTAATCTAGAATGAAACAGAAGAGAAAAAAGGAAAGAGTGAAGGAGTGTGGCCTAACCTGGGCAGTTTTGAACTCTCACCTTACAGCTGTTGATGTAAGAAATGGTATTTTAAGTGATGAATCAACCAGAAGGCAATAGAAATAATCTTCAACTCCCCTCCACCCTCTTATTGTAGGGAATGCAAGCTCGATTCAGCTTAAAAGGAGAATTGATTCCTGCAGATGCTGATTTACCAACGCATCTAGGCCTGCATCACCATGGAGAGGAGGCAGAGGTAGGTGTAATACAGTAGGAAGGGCACACCCGTTTCTGTTTTCTGCCTTTTGATTTGGCAAATTCCTTTTGTGCTGAGGCTTTTCAGTGACAGGAACATAAGGAAAGTGCAGACAGGTGAGTTTCTTTTGAGTAAGTTTCTGAAGAGAAGTTGGGTCTGCATGCAATAACTGCTTAGCTTTGAGAAAACTGTATTAATGCTTTTTCTCCTTAATGTCACTAAGGTTCTCTGGTGTTGAAAAAAGGAGCACATACATCCTTTTTCTTAAGAGATTAATTTTTTTACTGTTGTATCAATGGTTTAGAATCTCGTTTGCACTTGCTGCAAAGCAGCAAACAGCATTGCATTGCAGTTTATCTCCTGTTATGAAAAATGTAATAATTAATCTTAGAGGGAGCTGTTTTTGCCTGTAGCTGAGTGGGGGATTTTGTTGTTTTATTCTCTATTTTTTTTTTACTTTTTTTCCTCTCCTTCCCCCAGAGGGCTGGTTATTCTCTCCAAGAGCTCTTTCATTTGTCTCGCAGCCAAGTTATTCAGCAGAGGACACTGGCTCTACAGGTCTTGGGTCGTATTGTTCAAAAGGTAGGTCACTTTCCATAGAATTCCTCTCCATAATTCAAGTTTCTGGTAGATCAGGGCCCAGGTCCTTTGGCACTGGTTGTTTGCTTTCTACTATTAAATGTAAATGAACAAATTCACCATCAGAGTGTTCTTTTTCATCTGAGGATCTCCTTACTGTTAGAACAGTTAAGTGTTGGGATATAACCCGAGTTTCAGGTTTATTTGGAGGAAGATGCTTCGAAGTGTTGTTCCACGGCAGTTCTGTTGTTGCTTTGGCCACAAGTTGCATTTTTGCTGTTACTTTTGTGACAAACCTATCCTTGGCAATGACACTTTCACTCCTGCTCCCTGAGCCAGGTTTGTGATGAGGTTTTTTCTGTAGGAGGTGGGAATGAACCAGCCTACTCGTAGAGCAATATGCTGGTAGCATAAAGCAAAATGAATATTTACTTATGTGCACGATTCCACCTAACTCTTTGGAGAGGTGATAACCTTCTCTCCAACAGCAGCGGAGGCAGAGAAGAAACAACAGTGTGGTGTTTAGAAGAAATATGGGGCAGAACAGGGTGAAGTCAGAAGATGGGTCTAGATTTTTGAAAGAAAGTTTTCCTCATTTGTAACTAGAGTTGTGTTACTCTGTAGAAGAGAGGAGAAAAACCAAACCTGCATGTGGTTTAGCTGCTTTGCAGTAGAAATGGGAATAGGCAAACATGCAGAATGTTGAGATGTACCCAGTGGAAATGAGGCAGCTTTTAACACTGGCTTTGTGTGGCATATGTGTTTCAGGCCAGGGCTGGAGAGTTTGCTTCCTCCTTGAAGGGCAGTGTTCTACATCTGCTGCTAGATGCTGGGTTTCTCTTCTTGCTGCGCTTCTCCCTGGATGATGCTGTGGATAATGTCATGGCAGCATCTGTTGGTGCTCTCCGGGCTCTGCTGGTGTCCCTCGATGATGAGGTAAGACAGTCATTAAGTGCTTGGGTTTGATTTCATGCTGAGCTGTTTACAGGAGTCAGGAAGAGAAGACATGGTAAGTAGCTTGAACAAAGGCTTGCTGGATGCATTACCTTAATGGTCAGTAGAATGCCACTGCTGTGCTTTGGGACAGACAGTGGAGGGTGTAATCTCAGTTTGAAAGATTCAGAGATCTTCTCTTCTGTTTGATTTGGCTTTGCCTCCTGATTAAATTCAGTGCAGGCTGCTGAGTTCTCTTCCTTTTGACATCTTTACAGTGTAGATCGGGCCACTACTAAGGTATGTGTCCAATTTAGGATTTTTTAATAAGGCCATTTGTGTTGTTGGTTTCTTGCTCTGTAGTTTTCCTGCTTCTGAACAGATTATTCTACTTACTTTCCCTTATGCCTCAGTGATGCTGTTTTCTTTTTCTCTCATTGTCCATTTTCTGGTGTTCTCACATGCTTACCTCACACTGGTAAATAACTAGTTTTGCCTTATCATGTGTGTGTTTTCTCCTTGATGTTTTTTCTCATGTTAGAAGTTTGAAGCTCCTTTTGGGTGCTCTGAGATATTACAGGGCCCTGAGCACCCTGATTGAGATATCTTCCTGACTGTACAGAAGCAACCCATTGTAGATAAAGCATGCTTTGTGCTGTGTTTCAAGTTCCTTCACTGAGAGCTACTCCTGTGTCAGACTGCAAAGGGCTTGATGATAGAGTGGGTGATCTCAAGAAGACCCCTGCAACTTCTCCCAGACCTTTAAGAGTTATCACTAGTGGGAAGGCAAGAGAAATTAAGGCCTGTGTAGGTTTTTTCATATTTTGCTCCTTTTTTAAACTATGAGCTGAATGGTGTTCTGCCAGATGAGTTCTGCCCATCCATGATAGGTAATTATTTCTATGAATCAGTTTAATGTGCTTCTCTTTCTTCTGGTCTTACTCTGGTTTATAACTGTCTGATTCTCAGATCAAAGCTCATGGTGTGATATCTCATGTAAGTGGGGACTGCTGATTCTTAGATGTCAAAAGCAACACTGCAAGCAGTGTTGGTGTATTTTGTCACTTGGAGAGCCCATCCTAGAGTCTTGTGCTGCTGAGTTTCAGAAGGTCTCTGAAGAAGATCCAGGGCTGGAAGTCTGTCCTTTTGCTCCAGGATTGTAAAACAGACAGCACTTATCCCCATCCTAAACACACATGAAAATCATGCTGACAGAAGGTTTTGTTCATTCATCAGTGGCTTTGGGAAGGAAGCACCTTCCTCTCTGTTTGTCAAAGCCCCACATACTCTGTCTTGTATCTTTCTCATCTTGGTGGAAGGAGGGCTGTTGTCTTAAACTTGCTATTCCAGATGCATTCATAGTTTCATCACCTAAAGTTGGGCATCTCTGCTTCTTCTGACCATGTCGATCACGCACCAACTTTCTCAAATACTGTTTGTTTCTTCATCGTTTTGTTGTGTGTTTTTTTTTTTTTCTTAGAAGGTTCAGGAAATGGAAATCTAAAGCATTAAAATGGTGCAATCATTTGATTTGGCTGTCTTTTATATTCTAAAACATTTTGGGAGAATGAAGAGTTGAAAACTCAGTGTTGCCCTAATTCACCTCACAGTAATTGCTTTCCATTGTTTCCTAAGTGTGTGGGTCATAGGTTAAAATCACTTCCCTGACAAAGCATTGCATTCTACTTGTCCATGTTTAGACTACCCTTCATTGTGCTCCTGTTTTCCTGGGGTTAGGTGGGAAGTGGTAAAGCATTCTGTAATCAAAAGCATCCTTAAAAAGTTTTTGTCTTCCATGATGTCTTTGTGAGAATTTTATTTGCTTTTACTCTCCTTGTAGAAATATCTTGATTGGACTTTCTCATGGTACCAAGGGATGGCTGCATTTCCCTTTGTCCCCAACAATGAAGAGGAAGAAGAGGAGGAAGAGGAAGAATTAAATGGAACAGAGAAGTGTCAAGATAAAAAATTAAAGGATGAAAACAAGCCAGATCCAGATGTGGCCCGATATGATGTTGTGAAGGTAAGCACAGAGCTACACCTGAAATCTTTAGGAAAATAGGCTCTGCACAGCAGCTGTATGTGCTGTTGAAACATTTACCCTCCTGTGTATGCTATTCAGAACATTCTGAACAAGAATCAGAACTCTTCTCTGTCTGTTGGATGTTATGCTTTTTGTCTTGTATCACCACGAGGGTAGTTTTTTTGATCTGTCAAAATGTCGAGATTTGACCTGTGTGATTTCAGTACAGTTAAGTACCTCTAACTTCCTCTAGGGAGATCGGCTACAAGCACGCTGATGACCTTGTGGGACTTGCTGAAGGACTGCATACAGATGTGATTTTTCAAGCTCACTCACTAGAGCTAGAAGTGAAAAGGTTCCAGCCACTGTTAAAGTGTCTGTATGCACTTCTGTGAAGTTAAACATGAGATTTACAGCTAGATAGTTCAGTACTAGTTAGGTTTGTACAGTGACATTCTTTTTGCATTTGACATACAGTTTCCCTGATTTTCTTCATGTTTGCATTTCTCTGATAAATGGTTACAGCATTTGGAAGGAATTCCTCACATATTTAAGCCTAATCTCACACTCTTGATAAGAGACTGCTATTTTTAGATCTTTTATCTCAAACCCGACCTTGGTGGAGCTCATGCAATTCTTGCCTGCTGCAATCATGGAATCACATTACTTAATCCATGTGCTTGAGCCTGTGTTCAAATGGCACTTGGTTAAAAGCTTCACTGGGAAAATCAAATTACTGTACCTTGGGCATCTGGTCTTGTTTAGATACTTCATGATTTCATATGTATTCTATTAGGTGACACTGTTTAAAAAGCTTAATAAAATTAGAAGAGATGAGCTCAGTTTATGATTTTAGAAACAGTTGTGTGGCTCAGCATAATGGATTTAAGTTGTTCTCGCCGGCCCAGACTCAGAACATATTTGGGATAAAATTCTGCACTGTTAACGCTTCCTGAAGTTCCATATCACACTTTTTTATTGATTACACCCCATTACTCCACACAGTTGGAGTTAGGAGCTGAATTCAGTCAGGCCTAAAACTACGACCTTGCTTGGCTGCAACTTTTTTAAAGTATCGGTACTACAAAGTCAGGTGCTGTGGAGTTGCTGTTTCCTTGGGCTAGTAATGCATAACAGCATCACTTAAACTGAAGATTTGTTTCCTAGCACTACCAATGATCATGAACTTCTACTCTATAAAATGTAAAATAAAAATCACACTTATATTTTCCTACTGCAAAACAGGGTTGGTGTCTGTTACCTGTTTCCATCAGCTTTCTCTGACCTAATAGGTACTGTCAGACCATGCTGCCTTAGGTGGAGGTGATGTATAGCCAAAATGAGTCAAGGACCATGCAGACCTGTTTGAGCCGCATGAGGTTTTTAGTAGTCCTTCACAGGAAAGGTTGTTTTCCTGTTTCCTGTTGCAGTTCCATGGTCTGAAAAACACAAGTATCCAAACCCTCCGAGCAGCCTGGTTCAGAACTACAGTTTAGTTGTTCCTGTTCCCTTGAACTCTTTCTCATTTGCCAGTGTACTGCTAAATCTGCAGAAACTTAGCTCTGTATTCCCACTAGCAGTTAAAAACTTCCTGCAGAGGTGTAATTGCTTCTGTCTTCCAGCAGCTGCAGTACAAGGAGTAGTTGTTAAGAGCATAATGTTTTGCATGTGTTTTGATTTATTTTCTCTCAGGGACTTTTGAAGACACGGATCCAGCACCGGCTGAGGTACATCCTGGAGGTGGTAAGGCCTGTTCCAGCAGTGGTCCTGGACATACTGCACATCCTCACCCACATAGCAAGGCACTCCTCTGAAGCATGTAGCCAGGTAA
The DNA here is from genome assembly GCA_013399135.1 of Heliornis fulica. NCBI lineage: Eukaryota > Metazoa > Chordata > Aves > Gruiformes > Heliornithidae > Heliornis > Heliornis fulica. The sequence goes on along the minus strand of VXBZ01011316.1, from coordinate 824,326 downwards.
ATCTCCTGTTGTACAGGAACTCTGGAGCAGTAGAGAAAGGCCTGAAATAAGGGAAAAAAAGATGTGTGTAAAGTTATGGCAAGGAGATAAAACAAACTTAAATGTTTTGCATGTCTTCTATATGTCTTTATAACTGCAACCTTTAGTTACTTGTGCTGGCTGCTGTTTCTCTGCAGTTGCTTGATTGTCCTCGGTTGATTGAGACCATTGTGAGGGAATTTCTCCCTACTCAGTGGGATCCCCAAGTGGCTGAACCAGGATGTTTACTCACCAGCCTCCATGGAGTTGCTTGTGCCACTGCTATGAAGTTTATCCGGGTGTTGGCATCTGGAGGCCGAAATGCCACGGCTAGGCTGGTGAGTGATTCCCAGAAGAGCTTTTATGATTGTAAGGCCTTTGTTCCCTGTGTCTTACTTTCCCAGTAAAGAGAAAGGATTAGTTGGAGGTCACTGAGCTGGAGCTGAAATAATTGCTGTGAAGAAGGTGCCTATGTGTGTTTTGAAGGAACTGTTGACAATATCATAATAATGATGCCTTCTGTTGTGTACCAATAGAAGAGCTGTCTCAAACTTTTCTCTCCTTTTTTTTTTTAATGTAGCACAGTTATGTGGAATCACGTAGCACAGCTCAGTGAGACCAACAGCAGATGTTTAGAGCACACCTTGATGTATGATGCTCTGCATTCTCCTGTATGCCAGTCATAGACAGCTTAGGACTGTGTAAACCAGAAACTTAATCACTACTCTTGTGTTTTACAGCCCTGGTTGAACTTCCCTGCCATTCGTTTGTCTTAATAACTCTGAGGTCATTTATCAGTATTTCCAGCCCCTCTTATCTACTTCTGGATAGGTTTTCCACTTGACAGATAATTGCATTCACTCATACAGGTCATAGCACTGGTGCTATAAATGCATAATGTCTACCAAGAGCAGCAGCCATTACAGTGCATTGAGCACCTCTTAGGGGTTTTGGTTCAGTATTGTTAATAGCATCTAATAAACTGCCACCCAGGAAATTGCTAACATCAGCAGAGGAACACCAGCCCATGCTATAAAATACATAGAATAACATGCTGACAATGGATAGTGGGATATTGAAAGGCTGTTCAGTGATGCTAGGAACAGAAGAGAGTTTCTGACTTTTATTTCATATTTTGTGTATTCCAGCTGTTTCAGGGCATGCAAAAACTGTCACTCAGGCTTTGGTTCTGTTGCCATATCGTATGGCTCGTTACGAGCACTGAAACATGGGAATGGTACATAATAAAAGATCTAAACCCAAATCATCAGCTAACAACAAAATTCTTCTATCATCCTCCTTTGGAAGTAAATTTGACTTTGCCCCCTGTTCTGTAGGAGGGGTGTCAGAATTCATAGTTTGATTCATCGGCTTCCTTCCTCTGGTGTACACTGACTTCCCTACCAAATGTCTCCAAAGCATTTGAATTTTAAATTACCTATAATATGATCTTGTGTTGTGAAAAAGACATTGTTATCTCATTTGTTTAGACAGAGCACACGCAAGTTTTTGTGTGTGTGGGAGAAGGAAAGAGAAGTTTTTTTGTGGTTAAGCAAAAATACATGGTTGTTAGGGAGGATAAAAATTATTTCTAGAGAGCTGCAAATGAGTCATGCCATGCTCAATTCAATACTAAAATAACCTCAGAACATTTCCAAGGCATCAAAATTCTATTAACTTATAAAAGTAATAGGCAGGAGGTACCCTTTTTGTGAACTAAACGCAGAATCATAGGAAGATTTGGATTGTAAGGAGGTCATACTAAACGGCTTTCAGAGGTCCAAAAAGAGTATTGCCATCCATTCAGTGTTTTACATAATATCTATCTTTACATGTAATCTTGACTAATAGAGTTCTATTTATGACTACTTAAAGAAGGATAATTATATATTTTTTTAAAAAAATAGTTAAATGGTGCAGAGAACATCCAAACCGAGAATGTGTGTGGGCTAGACAAAACCTCCATCAGGAGTGATTTGGTAGTTAATTTCTGTTAGGAATGAATTAGGTAACACCTAGGCAGCCCTCCCAGCAATAATTCCCTCTTAACAGTCATTGACCATTTATTGATTCTTTTTAGTATGCCTCTTAAGCTTACACAAGATAAAGACAGATTTGAAGAACACAGGGGGAGTTTAGAACGAGCTGAATTGAAATCTGGAGCTCTTTTGGTATGTTGGTGTAATGAGGTAACAATGCATGCAACTTCTCTTATTCCTTTGTCTTTTATTGTTGTTGTTTTTCAGCTTAACAAATTTGAAATGAAAAGTCGGTTGAGTAGATTTATAGCTGAAGACCCACTGGATCTGCTCCTGCCAAAGGAAGAAGCCATCAGACTAAGCACCGAAGCCTTTCGCCTGTGGGCAGTGGCAGCTGGCTATGGTCAGGCCTGTGACCTCTACAGGTACAGCCCAAACCTGGAGAAATGGGGGTGGAGGGTGCAGCGGAGAAAATGGACAACCTGTTTCAGAAGGACAAATGTAGGGATTTCCAGGTTGAGTCTCTACTCCCTTCAGGGAGCCTTATCTCCCTGTCTCTGGCCTCCTGCAGTAAAACTCATGGTTTCTAAAGGTATTTGTGTTGAAAATTGTCTCTTTTTTTTTCTTTTTTTCTTTTTTTTTTTCCCTGGTTGTTCTTTCTCTCCTGTGTTTAAGCAGTTATTTTGTCGATTCTCCTTTGTTCTGTGGGAGATTACATTAACTTTAGCGATGCATCCTTTTCCCCTTGACGGCACGAATAATCTGTCTTGTGGGACGTCAAGACACACAGTTTGCAGCACACCTAGGACTGAATCTGATGACCTAATGGCAGTCTGTGGGCACAGTGATCACCAGCATGCATGCCAAATGAGGCAGGTGGATGCAGACAAACTCTTCATGCTGTGTTGACTTTCAGTTCAGTACAAGTTCTTGTGCTTGACCATCAAGGTCTGTGCTAGGAATGGTCTGACGTACCTCAGGCATTGAGTCTTCTTCCTGTAATTGCACTGACCTGGAACAGAGCGATGGCTGTTCCTCTGTATTAAGGCAGTATTAAGTTTCAGAAGGAAGGTTGTCTCTTCCCAACAGCATTCTGTGCTCTCCAGCCCAATCGAGTGTGTTGGTTAATAAAGAGTAAAAGCTGCATATAAATTTTTAGCGCTGTAACTAATATTGAGGAAAGAGAAACAGATGGGAGTTGAACTATAAATGGTCTCCAGAGACCCCTTCCAATCTCATCTGATCTTTGATTGATATTGTAGGGATCTCTACCCTGTGCTGGTGAGGATCGTGCAATCCCTACCCGAATTGCTCAGCGCTTGCCATGGGAAGAGCCCCGTGATTGAATTGTCTGTCCAGCGAGCTACGGCAGTCATTACTCTGCTGATACACGTGACGCAAATAGCAGGCTACACAGCAGAGCTGCAGGCCAAGCTGAGCAGGTAGGCCCTCTCTCTCACCAGTTCTGTGTATCTGAGTAGTTGGTATCCTGTCTTCCTTCTCTTTGGAGACCTGGCTATCACTTTTTTTTAAATTTCTGTCTTCATTTTGATTGGTCACATGGATGGTTTCCCTCTGACGCACAGTCTGACAGCGGTGTGCCTGCTCAGAGGCAGGAGTAAAAATCTGCATTCAGCTGTAGGGAAGAAGGGGAATGCCAGCCAAATGCTGTGCTGAAAGGATCTAGGAAGTTCCTTTGACCTTGCCTCAGGTAACCTCCCTGAGGTTTGTAGGAAGGAACCTCTCTGCAGAGACAAAGATGGGTCAGGATTAGAGGTTGTTGGTTTAGATAATCAATAGGATTTGCTGAAGATACAGGTACACTTTTTTTTTTTTTTGGTGAAAAGCTAGAGTCTCAGTAACTAAAGCTGAATACTGAGGTAGTGTGTCCAGTAAAATTAGAGCAGAGCTGAAGGACAGAGTAGTGCAGGTGAAGAAACTTCAGCTTTTATGGTTCGATTCTGCATTCCCCCTTTCTGCCTAAATTGGTTTTAGTATGATCTGGGGGAGTGTGTAAATTTTTTTTCCTTGAGGGCTGGTGTTGAGCATCACTTTCTGAACGACATGCAATTAGAAATCTTGTTATTAAAAATTATCATTGAGACACTTTCATTTCTGAGACACATTCACTATCCTGTGTTATTCTTCCATTGTGTCTCAGTGATAGCTCAGAAGACAGTGAACAGATTCCACCTCCTTCAGTAACATGGAATCAAGTATCAGGCTTGCAACCCTTCCTTGAGAACAGTCTGAAAAAATTCCTCCAGGAGATATCCCAGACAGAAACTTGGGAAACTCTCCAGCCTCTGACCACAGCTTATGTGATCTACCTGGGAGTTTATTACCATGCTTGCAGCCAACAGGTAAGACCTGAAAATACAGGGTGTCCTTTTTATCTCCCCAGCTGTGGGTTCTGTGTTCCTTCCAAAAACCTGAACTTACAGGCAATACCAAAAAAGGCAGACATTGGAGCATGAAGCTGAGGACTTGATTTTGTTTTTCATAGCTAATGTCTATGCTGCATATTTAGGGTTAGATATGTCTGCTGAGCCTTCACACTAGCAGTGCCAATTAGCACTGTCTTCCTTTATTCCTTTGGGCTCAGAGTACCTTTCAAGGTATGTGGTAGTGCTGTGACTGTTCTGATTAATTGCAGAGATACAAAGTATGAGGCAAGTATGACCTAATTTAGTTTGGCAGCCCTTTCTGTTTGTGGGCTAAACCAAGTTGCACAGTTTTGCATTTGCTGTGGTCTGAGAGCTTACAGTGTGGACTGCTACGCTACAGTAACCTGGTTGGAAGATTGAGTGTTGAGGGTCATGCCATATGAACTTTGGATAGGGAATGATAAATATAATTATTTTTTTTATCTGCCCCACTGACATTCAAGGTGAAATTCTGTAACCCAGTTACAGTTGTAATATGTGACTGTCTTTTAAAGTGAATCTTCTGAAGGTGACACATCAGTGTGATGCTGTCAGAGAATAATGTCTTACACTTTAGCTACCTTAAAGATTCATCTTCTGAAGAGAAGTGTGAATTTCCTCTTTACTGCTCAACTGGCATGCCTGAGTTCTGACCTGGGAGAGCGATCTTCAGGGTGAGGGTGTAACTTACTGGCTGTAGTTACTCACACTTCTCTACCTACCTCGAAATGTGTCCAGAGCAACTGAGTTTGTTCCTTGTAGCTGGAGTAGAAACCACTAGTATCTTTCAAAGATGTCTTCAGTGCTCTAAAGGTTGCTAGCACCCGTCTCATACTGTCATTAGGTCCTGAGCATTAGAGGACCAGGATACTGCTTTTCAACCTTTATAGATATCCCAGAAGACTGTCTGACAAAATAATTTAAGTCTTCAAACTATGACATGAGATTTTTAAAAATTTCATCTTAAAAACCCCCATTTAATCATTTATCTAAGGTTAACTAACCTAACTTAAAAAAACTTGAAAAAAATCAGCTTGTTCAGTAACTAGACTAGTGTATACTAGGACCTTGGTATACTTTTGTTAGATGACTAAGTACTAAGGTTAACATCTTCACATAGATTTACTGATTTTTGGAGGAGAATTTATCTGGGGGAAAATTAAACTTCTGTGTTATAGGAACAAGTATTTCTATACACCAAAGCAGCATTCTAATGAAAGAAAGAACATGAAAATTTGCCAGGATGTTCTTTCAACCTGGAATGTTGCTTACTAGGTGTGGAGGAATTTGGATGGTTCTTTAAAAGCCATAGGTCCCCTTCTGTGCAGTATTCATCCACTGTCATGCTTTGATGGGTGGGTCATATTTATGTAGTTGATTTTTTTTAATAGTGTTTTTGAAGACTCTCATGGTGCCACTTTGATTCTTTAAGGTAGTTCCAATTGCCTTTGTGTCATTTTCAAGTGAAATAGGAAGATCAGCATGTAGATGGTATGAGGAGGGGAGTTTAGCCACTTAGGGCAAGTTTTCTTTTAGCAAATCTTGATCCCATAGATCCAGTACCGTACTCCCAGCCAACTAAGAAGTCTCTGTGATGCCTTTTAATACTTGAGTGAGAGAACACCTTGAAGTGCCAGCTCTCAGCTTCCACAGTACCAGCAGGGAGACCAGCTCTAACCTAGAGCGGTACCACTCTGTAGATGATGTGGTCTGGCAAAAAGGTAATAAACATAAAGAAAGCAATTAAATCAACCTGTCTTTTTGCTATCACTAGGATGCTTTAATTCACCATCTTTTCCTGTGTCTCTGTATCTTCTGTAGCCATCAGTCAATCCAATTGACTCCTTAGAGGAACTGGAACATTTGACATCTGAGGTGCTGCAGCCCCTTCTCAGCCAGCCAGCCGTGAACAACATGTGGGACTTGCTGAGGTAAAATCATTTCACTGTCAAGATGCTATTTCCACAGGCTGAGGGAGTCTCATTTCTGTGCTGTACTGTGTGGCAGTTTCCCCCCTCCCATTTATTTCCCCTGTACATATGTGCTCCATATGTGTGAATTTGAGTGCAGTGGGGCTGTCTATACCCTGCTTTGTTCTCTCTCCCCTCACTGCAAATAGAATGGTGGCCACAGAGGTTCTTCAGTTCCTCCTTTCCTACTGGTGCTGCTGCAGGGTCTGCTGTTCCATGCAGCTGTGTGTTTCATATCTATTTCAGGTGGATTGTAGGAATTCTTGGCTTGATTCTTCTTTGATTTCATGGGTTAAAAACAAAAAAGTAACATAAATCTCATGTTGTGGAAGTGAGTGTGTGTGTGTGCCATTCGTATGCTGTCTGTGATGCTGCTTTATATAAAATAATTTAGACTACAGTCTTGTCATTAAGCTCCTGCAGAGCACCACTAAAGGCCTTTAAGGCCCATGCAGGGAAGTAAAAGACCAGATACCAGAACGTTCTTTCAGATAACACAGGATCTGCCTGTAGCTCTGGAAACTGCTCAGCACGGCAGATATTCTCTCTTTCTGCTGTAGAGGGAGCCTCCACACTAGCATGTGATTAGTCCTCTGAAATGTGGAAACCTGAAAGTCTGAACTTGTAGTCAGGGAGACATCCCTCTGCTTCTGAGAACACCTGAGAAAAGGGCCCTTCGTATTTTTCTGTTTTAAGTGGTATTTGAATGGTCACCAAATGGCTTGGCCCTTGGTCTTTTGTGACTGAGATCTGAAGGTCTTGACACCAAAGCTTCCAACACAGCCATGCTCATTAGACCCTTGCTTGCCTGTCCTCGATGGCTGAGAACGGTAGGTTTGGTCAGGCTGTAAAAGCTTATCAGCAGCAATCTCCTAGGCTGTTCTTAACATAAACTGGTAAATATAAATAGTGAGATAATCTCTGCCTTAATATTCTGACAAAGTGGGGATAATGTTCTGGGCAGCTCTTGGTCTTTAAGACTCCTGCTATGACTAGACTGTTGGGATGGAAGGATACTGGCTCTTTGGAAAAGACAGGCAAGAGAGATGAGGAGGGGGTTTCACTCTGTATCAAAGACACTTTCTAGGAGCCTTCTGTATTACTTGTGCCATGCTGTGTTGTCCCTCCAGCAGCTATCAGGGCAATTGAAGCAAACCATGAGAACCAGGGCTTGTGAATGTGAAACTGTTTGTATCTATCTGCAGAGGGCCTTATCCACTCAGTCTTTATGGTTGGGTGGCCTGTAGCAGACTCTTGCTATGACGTCCCCTGTCCTTGCCCTCCATTAATCCTGATCTATAAGCTCCTGGTTTGGTCCTCATCCATCCCTAGGCAGAGCTCCATGGACTCCAGCTCATCATTGACATAGCGAGCCTGTATCCTTCCATCTCAACACTGGAATCACAGGAGCCATCCCACCACATCTCCATGATTGCCAGTGAGATCACAGCCCTGCAGTTGTGCACACTTCTCAGCTCCTCCTGTTTATACCCCATGATATGTGCATTTGCATAGAGGCATTTAAATTGGGCACCCCTCTATGAAGCTGGGTGGCTGGAATGGCTGGAATTCCTCTGAGGTATTTTAGTGGTATTTCCCAGTTGGTTCCTTGGCAGCTCCTGGCTCTTCTCTGTAAGACTTTGCGTGTTTCAAGTTCAGGGTATTCTGTGGGTCCCAGATGTGTTCATGCATCTCCTACATGGTAATGCCAGTGGAAGGAAGATCAATGCATTTAAAGAATTAGTTTTCTGTCATAGATATGAGTATTTGACAGGATTTGCCCTGTCATTCCACTACCCTTGAGCAACATGCTTGTGGGTGATCTTGCTTGTACTGATTGTTGTTACTGTCATGTCTTGTGTGGGCCCTGTAAGCGCTGCTGGAATGAAGTTGTGGTTTTGCCTGTGGAGAGTGAGCACACAGCGGTGTGTGTGGTTATGTTCATGTACATTAAGTGCAGGGTCCTGCACATGGGTTAGGCCAGTCTGAAGCACAAGCACAGCTTGGGTGGAGAGTGGATTGAGGGCACCTCTGAGGAGCAGCTTTGTACATGGGGAAATGTGTATTGTATTCAAAGGCCTGATGCTTTCAGTTGCTTCATATCAGAGAACGTCAGTACATCAGTATTTCTGCATGTCATGAGGAATTTAGCTGAGGCTCAGAATTCATGACTGTTCACTGGTATTAGCTTGTATGTTGATAGCAGTTACTTGACCAACCATGGTACTAGGTGTTTCCTTGCATGGTCTTTGGGGCTTCTGTTTTGCTCCCCAGTTCAGGTGGTAACATTCCTACAAGATGGTTCTTCAGCAGCATGAGTGTGTTTGACCTGACTGTGTTCTCTTTATCTGTTCACACAGGCCCTGTTCTGCTTTGTGCAACCCTCTGTCCTGCTCCCCGGCACCGGAATCTGTCTTCAGCATTGCATCTTTGAGTTGTGCTGGAGGCAAACCTCCTTTGAGCCTGGTGGGCTCCAAGTCCCCTTTCCCCTTCCTCACTGCCCTCTTATTTCTCATCAACAGCATCACTCACATTCACAAAGGATTGACCACTAAGGTGAGAACAGACTTCTTCCCGCTAAGTTTTGGGTGAATGATGATACACTTGTGAGGGAGGTTAGTATTTTATCTTCCCAGGCTTAAGAATGATGATAGGACTCTTAAAAAGGAGTTGGTGTGTATTTTCACTACATTGAAGTGTTACAGAGAGAAATACCCAGGTTTTCATAACAGTTGGAATGAGAATCTTAAAAATACCTGCTGCCTTTGAATTCCAGCGTCTGGTTGACACTGGGAAGCTAGAATTATAGGGCCAGGTAATAAATGATGCTGCTGCCTAAATGATGGATTTATAAAGAATGTTGGGAAGGTTAAATGTCAGAAAAGGAAAGGGATGGTTGAAGTGTATATAGCAAAGAAAAATGGAATAAAATTAAACACGATAACTGGTGCTACAATGGCTGAAGGAGGTTTCTTCCTACTTATGGTTGTCCTGAATTTTCAGAATGAGTGTGTCATGAAAGATTGCAAATTCTGAAGAGGAAATGGCAGAACCTTAGAGAGATGGAATACCTAGCATAAAGTTTCTCAAAAAAAATCCATATGTAGAATTAGCTGACCAGTTACTAATAGGAATATCTAGCCAGATGGGAGAAAAAACCAAATAAATCTTAAACCACTGGCCAGACTACTGCCTTATAAGGCATTATGGAAAATGTAGGCAGTGACTACTGTTTACCTCCGATGGGGGTGGTCATGTTGGATGCAGGTGAGCCCTGAGGCAGAAAAGCAGATATTTATCAGGCTGTTTTTAAATATGTCTTTTGAAGTAGCCAATAGGGATTCTCATGAGAAGGTAGGGGGGAAATCTTAAGAGGACTATTTTTCACTTTCCTGCAAGCACAAACTGTCTTAGTAGTGTTTGTCTCCGCTTCTGATTCTTTTATAGTACAGCTCTGTGCTGGGCTTCAGAGGTTTGAAGGATTATCTGCATCAGAGCTGTCAGACTGGACCTCCCTCTGTAACTCCCTCATCTGCATGGATCCTGCGCCATGAATATCATCTGCAGTACTTTGTGCTGGCGTTGGCTCGAAGAATGGTACTGCTATCAGTCCTTTCATTTCCTTTATGCCAGAGTTGACTTCACCCTGGCCTCTCCAACTCAGTGTGTCTGACTGGCAACTGGTCTTTCTTATCTCTGACTTAGGTCTGACTGAAGAGGTGCCTCTTCAGTCATCTTTTATGCCCCACTAGCAAATAATATCTTTACAGTTACTGTTGTGGGGATTTAGATCCAAGATACTTTGGGTGGCAGAATTAATTTTTTGCTTGTCTTGGGACTGGGGTGTGAACAACGTTTTCAAGTGTGATGCTTAAAAAAGATGTCTGACTAGCTAAGACGGGGAAGCAGAAAAGTCTGTATGAATGCTGACAGTTCTTGCAGTCTGCTTCAGTCTCTCGCTTTCCAGCAAGATCTAGGTCCTGGTTAACTCTCCCATCCTTGCAGATTGCCTTGTTGACAAATGATACAGTGCTTTTAACTGTTGTCTTGTTTCCTGTACAGGCAAGCACTTGTCCAGATTATTCTCAGCACGCCTCACTCCATCACTGTGTTGCCATGGCATTGCTAAGCCGTTTGTTGCCAGGGAGTGAGCATCTGGCTTACGAGGTCCTACTGGATATTGCCTTTAATCCACAGTTTCTTCCGTAAGCTTTACATTTCTTACTTTCTGTAGTTTGCTATATTAGAAAACTTGGAAAGATTGAAAAAGCACATACTGGCACTGCAATTTTGTTGTTCTTTTTGGACTTTGGTAGGGTGTATGTTCAGGTTTTAGTTACTCATTGGTATACTCTCCAGTCAGGAAGCTTTCTAATCAATCCAGCACAGTGGTTGTTTCTTTCTCCTGTAGCAATGTTGAGAAACGTGACCAATTTCTTTTGATTTCCTCTGTGGCAAAAGTTCTGTGGCTCCTGATAGAGCTGTTCCTCACCAAGGCCCAGCACCTGTTGTTCCAAGACTAGCGAGTCTCAGAAATACCGGGAAACCTGACATAACTTGAAAAGTTCATTAAATTTTCCCCAATGCCTTATTATATGGTGGGTTTGGTTTGGTTTTTTTTTTTTTTTCTGATTTGACAACTGTTATGTCTTCCACTTTGCACTGGAGGAAATCATGAGCATCTCAAATGTGGAGCCTCCTGTGTCTAGCCAAGAAAATAGTAGTAGTATATCCTCTTTATCACAATTTTTCCAGAGTTTGCCATGGTGCATCCCTGTAGGAGGTTGGACCAGAAGGTGCTGCAAGGAGATGATGTTGCTTTCCTGAAAGAAGGAAAGCGTGTGGGTGGGTTTGTGTGTTCTGTTTGTTCTGGATTCTTTGTGACTTTTTGTTTTTGACTAATACAGAGCTACTACTATGTGAGAATTTTGTGAGTAACATCAGACCATGGACACTCTCTGGTTTTTGATCATGGCATGTAGATTTGACAAACGTTCCCCCCACCCTGCCCCAGTTTGTAACTGTGACCCTGTATGATTCCCCTGAGCTTGCCGCTGCCATTGGCAAGTTTTGGGAATTGTCTTACTGATTCAGGCAGACCTTGTGTGGTGTGCAGGGCTTAGTCTCGGCACCCTGACAGCTACGCAGGCTGCCTCCCTGGACAGGGGGTCGCAGCCATCACAACAGGTTGCTGGCATCATGTGGAGGTTTTTCATGGCGTAGCCTTAGTGTGTCTGTCTCCAAGTGTAGTTCTGTGAATTCCCTGTAAGTATCAAGAGAGCTGGTGCTTTACAGACACTCAGTATTATCATAGCTGAGTGCTGTAGAAACCGTTGTTAGTGCTGTGTGTTTACTGCTCTCCTAGAGTCAGGAAAGTTGTAGAGATGAATTTCTGTAGTGTTTTGTTTGATTCATGTTTTGGTTTGGTTCTGAAATGGATGTTTGTCATCTTCTTACAGTGAAGGGGAAGCTGGAGGGCCAGAAGCAGCTGACTTCTCTGATATTCTGCATCTGGATACGAGTGCCAAGCTGGCACAGCCTGGCTCTGCGGCAGCGTTCCTTTCAAAGGCTACTCGTGGTGTCCTGCTGAAAGAGTCGTACCAAAATCTGCCTTTCATCCGCTCCTGCTACCTCTCTCATTTTGTCCACCTGCAGCCTACCCTTACACGTTCCCAAGCATCCTACCAAGGACGGAATTACCTCATCCAATCAATGCTGCTTCCTGAGGTCAGAGGACCCATCCTGCCTTCAGACTGGCCGTTCTTTCCGCTTATCAGCCTCTACAACAAAGTGACTAATGCAGAGACTCGTGGGGCTGTACTGAACTCTCTCCCACTTGATCTTGTCAACACTGTGACCTGGAACCTGCAGTGGGTCTTGTTGCTGGAAACCTGGCGTGCTAAATCCCTTCAGAGCATCCCAAATGCTGCCAAACTTGCACGACTTATGTGTGTCTTCCTCACAGGCAGTGACCTCTTTCTAGAAGCACCAATCCATCACTACACAGCTGCCCTTCTCTCTGTGTATTGCCAACCCAAGGCACTGGACTCCCTGAACTTGGATGCTCCTCTCCCTGGTTTGGCTTCCTTCCATGATCTCTATATAAGTCTCCTGGAGCAGTTTGAAGGTGTCTCCTTTGGAGAGCCACTCTTTGGAGTCTTTGTTCTCCTACCTCTCCAGAAGCGTTTCAGTGTTCATCTGCGTCTTGCTGTTTTTGGGGAGCACACAAGTATCCTGCGGGCACTGGGAGTGCCGCTCCAGCAGGTAATCCCGGCTTAGGGTAGCTGCTTTTCACTGTATAACTCTTGATTACTGGACTTGTCCAGTAGAGTCATGCTTTCTTTGCATAGAAGCTTTTCATTCTTGCTGAAGGAAGTCCAGTGCATGAAATGTAAAGGAGAACAGGAATGGAGGGTTATGTTATTTTAATTTAGGGTTGTGACAGTGGTGTGTATGTGTTTGTAATTTCCCTGTTTTTGTTATTTAAATAGGTTGATTGATTCCATGTCTGAAGCATGGAGTCCAGCCCCTGTAGGTGCAGGCAGTTGTCACTTCATCATTCTCAGAAAACATTGGGCTTAGTTTTGAGAGCAGGTAGCCTGTATATGTGGACAGCAGGAGCTGTGAAATTGTTCAGTGTGCAGTGGAAACCGTTCCGTACCCTGCTTCATGTAATGATTGAGAATCCGCTTCTAATTTATGGCCTGAATGTAGGAAGGGCTGATCTGCACCCCAAGTTCTTCTGAAAATTGCCTTTCCCTTAAGTGAGTCCCTCTCTCACCTTGATGGAACTTGTTCCTTGCCCAATGCATGGACAAACAGCCATTGTCACTCTTAATCATGTTTCCTCACTGAGTTATACCGGAGTTGTGCTTTGTTGGGTAACACGGTGAAAAAATCAGTCTGTCAGGTGCAGGACTGCATTTCTTTTGAATGAGCAGAGCACAAGAGAGAATTTATCTGGCTTCAAAGTTCTCTGTCAGTTGACTGACAATACTTGATCTAGCTTAATAAGAATGCTAATACAAAGAAAACCTTTCAATTTTTTTTTTTTTATTTCCTAAACCACTGTGAAGCAGCAGTTTACATGAGAGCAGCACTTTCTGTTGCAAGGTTGCAGTACTTTTTCTCTGCTTGTAGTAGCCCTGCAGACAGCTTTTCTGTATCATTATGGCCACTGGACTTCTGGGAAGTGGAGAAGCAAATAAACCCAAAGTTACTACAAAGTGTTCTGACCTATACTTCAAAGCTAGACCATGGAGTCAGAAAATGTTGTTAAGCAAAGCTTCCAACATTAACTCTGGCACATATATCTGATTTCTGGCTGAATGCATAGGTGTGTGTCAGCCTCTGGTACATTAGCAGGATGTGGTGCTGCTGAAAGTACTCTGTCTCCACATTTCAAAACCACTCTTCTTACCTGTGCCAAAGAGCAACTGCAGTGATTTAACCAGTAAAACCTCTCTGTAAAGCTGAAGAGGTCTTGAGGATGCTTTGTCAAAGCTGGGTCACATTAGTCAGTGGGGTAGTAACAGCACTGCTTCAAATGGCACTTGTGTACATCATGTACACAAGGCCACACAGGGCAGCTGGGGAAGGACACCCTGAAGTCGTGAACTTCACCTTGTTACTTAGACCCTGACAAAAATTGTAATGTTGCTTCTGTGTTGGTTTGTTGCAGTTCCCTGTGCCTCTTGAGCGATACACTTCTCCTCCTGAGGATAACCTGAACCTCCTGCGACTCTACTTCCGAACGCTGGTCACTGGTGCGCTGCGCCACACCTGGTGCCCTGTTCTTTATGTGGTGGCTGTGGCTCATGTGAACAGCTTTATTTTCTCTCAAGACAGCACGACACAGGTGGGTGATGGATTGCAGAGCCTCAGGGCTGGGAGATTTGGGGTTTGCATCTGCTCTTCCCAAGGGACTGGCATGGCTTGGGGTGAATCACATCCCCAGGGCTTAAAAGCAAATATTGTAAGCAAATGTTTTTAGGACTAGTCAGCTGTTCAGAATCTGTGTGTTGAGACTAAGACAGCAGCTCTTCTCCCTTACACCCTAAAGCACTTAAATTAATGGTAGCCAATTCTACATAAACCTTGAGAGTCAGCAACTACATGGACTTGCACCAGGGTTGCAAGAAGGAAGCAGAGAGCTTGAGGGACCTGATCAGGTGGAGAGAGATTGTAATAGATTTAGCCTCTACCTGGGGCAGTCTTAAGGTGCAGGGGTTATTCACCTTGCTTGAATAACCTAGCGGAAACCCTGCTATGGCCTTGGTCCCTCTGGCAGTGGTTCTTGTTTCACCATTTCACCTCTGATGTACAGATGTACCTGGAATTTGAGAAGTTAACTCAATTTCCTGTCAGGGGAAGAAGGAAAGAGTCAGGATCCAAGCAATAGCCACCTGAAGCCCTTTCTGAAGGAACAAGCTGCTCTTTGGAGCATCATCATAAGGAGCAAGGCATCCTCCTGGAGTGCTGTACCCCTGTAGCGCTGTGCCATGTTAAGAAAAGTGTGTGTTTTCTTCCTAGGAGACTGATGCTGCTCGGAAAAGCATGCTGCGGAAGACGTGGCTGTTGGTGGATGAGGTAGGATCTGTAAGGTTTGGTTGGTTTGAGCTACTGGGTTTTTCAGTTTTTCAGACATGGTGCTCTTAAAGCTTTACCTCTGGCTTTACAAATTTGTGTTTAACTACCCTGCTGATTTGAGATTAGCAGCAGGATTTTGATGTGTGATGGCTATAAATGCTATTATCTAGGTCTTATAGTGATTGAATTCAGAACATGGAACCTGTTGGAATCCAGGTGAGTCTGCTGTATTGCATTTCCCAAGCTGCATTGTAGCTGGACAGTAGAGAGGTCCTGGAGAGAACAGTTGGCCAGCAGTGATTTCCCATATCTCATAGTGGAACACTTACCTTGAAAAGAACAAAACAGATAAAAGGTTTCTTTTTCTCTCAGGGAGCTTGCCAAAATCTGTCATTTGTGTGACAGAGCTGGGCTTGTTGGCTCTTTGTTTAGCATCCAGGCTAAATTCTGGGATCCCACTCAAAACTCCATTTGGGCTTCTGGCAAGGGGTCATTGTTGGGGGGTTGTTTAGAAGAGACAGTGGAGTTGTGTCCAGAATAGGAAATCTCATGTACATCAGAAGTGAATTTTCTTGGAAGAAGCAAGAAGCTCACCTTTTATAGCTCTTCTGTTGAAGATGATGGAGTTATGTATGTTGGCTGTGACAGAATTGTATCGTCTGGCAGGTCACTATGTTGTGTTGGAGACAAGGTGGAAAAGATTAGATTCTTTTCAGACATGCTTAATGGCTGCTGTTTCTTTCTTCAGACCTTGAAAAAGCACCTACTCAGCTACAGACTGCTGAACTCGGAGAGCCCTTTGGGATTTGACCTTTATGAGCAGCTCCCTCCCATACGACTGAAGTACCTGCAGATGGTGACACAGAAAGAAAATGAAAATGCACCAGCACTAGTCTCATAGTAAAACCTTTGTGCAAGAAGAGGGCTGAGGGGAAGAATTGAAGAGCTCAGTTTATACTTCATTCACTGTGTGCACGTCAGACAGCTTCAGTGTCTTACCTGGACAGTCTTGGCATCTTTTTGTAAAGTGAAACACTAGCTGAATGCCCCCAGCCCTGCAGAAGAATATACATCCTCTCAAGATATGGCAATAAGGATGTGTGTCCTCTCCATGATAAACACTGGAGCATTTTCCTCCTTTCTCTTTCAGGTGGTTGTTCTCCCTGGAGAAGGTGAGGATGTGTTTGAGAAGTGCTGGGCTGTTGAGTAAACTGAAGGAAGTGGAAAAACTATTTTGATTTTTCAGGCTGGAGATTGTGGGTTCTCAAAATGATGTCTGATTTCCCTTTGTGGATTTATTTTTGTACCCTGAGTGCTGAGTTGTCCTTTCCCCAACTATCCCCTGCAAATAAAATTACAATACAGCAGGGAAGAAGCTGATCCCAAGAGCTTTTTTCTTTTCTTTTAAATATATATGCAAGCAATTTCTCTGGGACAGCATTCTTTGTACATAATCAGTCTCACAGACGTATTGTCAGACTTCTAAGAAAAAGTACTTCCTAGTGCAGTGGTACAAGTACTGCATAGCCCCCTTGGCTGTCTTGGATAATCTCCAAGCTGCTTTCTTTTCTCCCTTAATTTAGTTATGTGTATAACAAGATCAGAAAGAATTTCTTTGCAGGGCAGGAGGCTTGGCAGTAACTGCTCCCCATTAGAGAGGAGAATCCTAAGTATCTGCCCATTGAACTAGAATATGTATTAGTTGCCCTCTGAGAAGAGGGGAATGCAATTTAAAATTTAAAGTGGAGTTCCTAAGATTAAACCTAATTTTAAAAATTCCCAATTTGATCCCTCTTCTGCATTGAAATTCTGTGCTGCAGCATAAAAATACAGTGTCCAAAGAGGCACTTCTTAAGTGCCAGGTCAAACCCAGAATTAACCTGAGGTGTGATTTCTCTGGATATTTCGTTTATGTATGGTAATTTTTGTAGAACTGAGACCACTCTGTAGGCTTTTGTTTAGAGAACTTAATTGTGTGACCAGAAGTTGTTGGAGTTGTTTCTCTTATTTATCATTCTTATGGATAAATTCCTCTGGGAGGTGCAGGGCGATGCTAGGCTTGAACACCTAAGCTGCTCTCTGCTTGTCGAACAGGTCAGGCTGGCTTCCTTCCAAAGAAGCCATGCCTGTATCAGCCTTGGTCCTCCAAATGTCCTAAAGGGAGGGTGAAACACTGATCACAGGCCAGCTTGTACCTGCTGAAATTATCCAAGGCAAGAAAGAAGTTACAGCTAGCAACGTTATGGCTTCGGCACTGTCTCTGCATTGGCAGTTTCTGACTGTCACAATTCTCCTCACATTGCCACAAATACAGTTTCACCTCTTTCCCAGTTACTGGGAGGAGCTGATGTTTCATTTTCTCTTCCCCCATCACAGCCTTTGAGCTGTGGTCTCTTCTGCAGATCAGTGGGGCATAAAGTAACAAAAGCAAAGGGTCCACCTGAGGGGGGCTCTCGTTAATTATTTTAGAAGTACTTGATGTGATTACAAGTTTAATCAAAGACTTTTGAGTTCTGTTCTGTGTGGTGAGAACCCATTGTCTTTGAAGAGCAGTGGTTGGTAAAATTCAAGGACTTGGAGCAGCCTCCAGACTTTGCCTTTTGCTTTTCAGATCTCCAGTTATAAAAACTTTCAGTCCTTTGTGAATGACATTGAATTTTGTATTGAGTGTGGAGTGTAAATAAATATTTTGATAGCTATGCAGGGTTTTTTTTGAACTGTAAGAATGCTCTCCTTTACTGAAGTCTTCCTGGAGTTTGGAAAGCACTGTTTGTGGTTCATCAGTATCTTGGGACTGCTACTGCTCCAAGGAAAAGCTTTGGTGCCTTGTTGGAATGGTCTTCAAGCCAAAGGTGTCATTCTGCTTGTGTGGTGGGTCGCTAACGTGGTACCAAATGCTGCGTGTACTTGGGGAAGGTGCAGGGTGGGTGTTCTGTGACTTGTCATCTGCGACAGGTGGGAAGACAGGAAAAAAAATCTGTCCACAGGTGGTGTCTGTAGGTGATGAGCTGGATTTCATTTATTATGTGAATTCCAGGAAGGAGAGGATTAGGCTTTTGCCTGATTCTCAAACCCCCTCGGATGTACCTTAAGCCATCAGTGTATGACCAGAAAGTACATCTTTTGATATGAAATTCTGATGCAAGCATCAGCCATGGAGGGAAGGAAAGGGAGGGGTCCCACATAATTTTGCAGGCTGCACTTGTGTGCAGAACATACAAAAAGTGCTGCATATGAACTGTCTGCTTCCAAGAGTTAGGCTGTCACTGGTGGTACAGCAATCCTAAACTGGAATGTTCAGGGCTCTGGTACCAGATTTCTCTGCAGAACACTAGAGGGCATTGCTTTATCTACTTTAAATGCAGACTTTCTCAGCTCAGCGTGATTGGGGCTAAAGAAAGAGCAAAAACCAACCAACTCTTAAACACAGTTTGGCTTTTCCGTGTTTTTTATTTTTCCGTATTGTTTTGGAGAAAGTGCAGAGAATTAAATGGAGAAATAAATGTTTTCTGATGTGATAGATTGCTGAGAATTCTTTAGTGCTTTGCCAGCAGGAGCATTCTGGAAAAATCCTGGTACAGTGGATAGAAGCTTAGAACTTTGAATGCAGGGCCAAAGTGTGCCAGTTTTGTTAATCCAGTTTAATCCTGATCAGAGTGAGTGAGGAGATAAACTTAAAACCACCCCAGAAAATGATGTGACTTCTTAAATTCTTGCTAAAAGCTTAAGATTTCTTTGAGAAGAAAATAATTCTGCTGAAGTAAGACCCACAGATAGGTTTTCAGCATTGAAGTACTTCTAACTCAGAACAGCATGTGTTGTCTGAAGACAGAAAAGCTACAAATAATGGAATAAAAGTTCCCCATCTGTCCCTCTGTGGCTAGAAAATGCTTCTTTGATCTGAGTTACTGATGTAGGAACAGTGGGAACGTGTACGGGGACAAATTCAGCAGGGGCTGTGTTGGAAGATCGCAGCATTGTGTTTTCTAAAAGCAAGTGGCTGGTTGCACTGGAGAAGAGTTGGAGAGAGTCCTTCAAGTGTTGCTGGTGAGTTGGCAGGTAAGGGGTGTGTGGGGGGGGCGCTGTTGCACTTTTGCATCCTGAAACGTTAGAGGCAGCAGTTTTCTGCCTTCTGAATCTCTCCCTGCATTCTGAAAGGGGTGAGAGTCTTCCCATCAGCTTGGACACACGTCCTGTTCTAGGCAGAAGACTGGAGTTGCTTTGTGATCCTTTGACTGCGTGAGTGGATTAAATTCCCTGGGTCTAGGATCCCTGTGTGGTGACTTGACCTGCTTTGCATAGTGGCTGTAGGTCCCAGAAGAGATGTACGTGACCTACTCTAGATGATCCTGCTCAGGCAGGGGGGTTGGTCTGAGTGATCTTTCGAGGTCTCTTCCAGCTCCTAATATTCTGTGATTCTGTGGCTCAGTAGCTGGCAGTACTACATGCTGAGATACAGCAAAGCCTGGCAGGAGAAAGGAAAGAGGCAAGGAAGAAATCAAAGCAGGACTGATCCTTCCCTGCCCACCCTCTCCCAGTACGCCACTCATGTTTTATTCCTTGTCCCTGTTGTCCATCACTAAGGTCTCCTTCACTCTCTGCCTTTCTGTTTCAAATTTCCCGCCCATCACAGTAATTCTCATTGTTCCCTGCTGGCTTTTCTCACTCTTCAGGTGGTTTGCAGAAGCAATCAGTAATTCAACAGTTAAACTGAAGGTGTGGGATGCTGCTGAGGTGGAAGCTCAAGTCTCTTGGGGTTGTTCATGTAAATGTCTGGGCGGATGTCCACAAAGAATGTGTGTGATGTCCATTTGAAAACCTCACAACTCTTAAGACTCAGATTGCCTGCTGCGTGGGTGGTGTGAGCACACCACATCATTTGGGTCTGATTGTCAGATTCTTGATGACACTTTAGCAATTAATCTATTGCATCTGTCTGCTGAAAGGAAGACTGACTTCATCATATCGAATGACTTCACCGTAATTGCTTCCACCATGGTAAGTTTTTTGCCTCACAAAATGAATGAAGCATCCCCAAAAACGATGCTCCAGGTTTCCTCGGTGCACATGGGCTTTTGTTAGCAGCTTCCATCACAACACGTATTCAGGGTGGCTCTTTGATCTCCTCGGAGCAGCAGGAAGTGCAGGGAGCTCTGAATTAGCTCTAGGTACCATGTTGCCTGTAGTGAATTGTCGTTTTGGAGGGTGTTTGGTTTGTGTCATACCGTGACGGTACAATGACAGCCACACAAACGTGCCGTGCGACTGTGAATAAAGGTTGTTAGCAACCTTCGTAAAAAAAGCAGTTTGCTGCAGCCAGCATCCAGATTTCTTTCAATATAGATTATAAAAAATAAACTAATTCAGAACGATACAAAAGTTTCTGCTGAAGTATCTCGTGTTTCTTGTCTCTGACATGAGTGTCAGCTCGCTCGCAAAACGTTTGTTGTGCTGCCATCCAGAAGACGCCACAGATGGTGGCTCGTCTTTGTTCCTCTTGGTACTGTCTGTTGTAAGATTGATCAAGTTTGGATGGATGAAATTATTTCCGCAGGAACTGCCATTGCTCTCCTCCTGTCTGTCCACCGTGAGGAGGAGTGGGAGGAAAGGGGATGTGAAATACACTTCTTCGTGTGCGCATGTCTCTTTAGTGCTGTTTTGCAAATCCTTCAGATATTTATGGAAGACCATGTTGACCATGATGCCTCTTTGCCATGAGCTCTTACCAGTAAATTTTACATTTTACAGCCACCTCTGAAACTCAGGTTTTTGTGGTGGAGATGAGTTTTTTTTGTAACAGTATGATTTGCAAGATAAAAATAGGATGCAGAGCTTGGGTACCTGTGTTCAGTAAAAACTGCCAATAACAACTGCTCCTGTGTGCAGTAGCAACTGCCAATAACTGCTCCTGGGCATTGGGCGCTTTCGTTCCCTGCGTGTGCCGGCCCAGCACTGCGCTGTTGGGTGTGCCCAGGCACAATGTGCAGGCTTCCTCTAGAGCTAGTGTGTAATCTGTTGTCTGAGGGACGGTAAAACGTTTGTCTCTTCTGCTACCAAGATACTTCTAATGTTAAGAAACTATTCTCTGGTTTGCCACCTAACTTAGAATTATAGAATGATTGGAGTTGGAAGGGACTCCCAGAGGTCATCTAGTCCAACCCCCCTGCAAGAAGCAGGGACACCCCCAACTAGACCCCATCACTTCGTGATGCCAACAATGTGGTAGCCCTGCTCATGTGCACGCATCACCAGCTCATCCTGGTTATTTCCCATGCTGCATCCATTGGTGTACAATTGGTGTAATTTTATAGTTGTACTAAACCCTTGCCAGGAACGTTCCAAAACATAGAGTCTGGTGTAACTGGAGAGGAAAACGCGATGCACCGCAGAAAGACCAGTAGCCTGAGGTAATCTCTCAGCACGTGGGAGACCTCAGTTCCTAGGTAAGAGCTTTTCTGATGGGAAAGGTCTTCCCAATTTTCTGATGCTTCTGCTCTGTTCTCGTGCTATGCTGCACTTAAATGTGACGGTTTCAAATCTGAACCTGGAGATGAATTGTTACTTTCTGCTTTGCCCTCGAACTGCTTATGAAGAGAGCTGCCACAGGAACGTGCAGGTGTGATAGATGTGGTCTGAGGTTTGGTCCATTCACACCTCCTTTTTTGGTAACC
This sequence comes from Heliornis fulica, assembly GCA_013399135.1. Taxonomy (NCBI): domain Eukaryota; kingdom Metazoa; phylum Chordata; class Aves; order Gruiformes; family Heliornithidae; genus Heliornis; species Heliornis fulica. Next base: position 802,673 of record VXBZ01011316.1, on the reverse strand, counting down.
ACGTGGTATTCCACTGAAATGCACTAAACCAGTAGAATGGAAGATGCTCCTCCACACGGTCTCCTCACTGCATACTGTAAGCCAAACTTCACTGGTGCCTTTCTGGTTTGCCAGCTCTGTTCCCAGTGTGAGCAGAGCAGGAACGAGTGAGCATGGAAGAGTCAAAGTGGGGTTGTGCTCTCTCGACTGCAGCCCGCAGTGTTCTATCAGGGGGCTGCACGTGCTGAATAACTCCCCGCTGTCACGCACTCTCACTCAGCTCGCTCCTGCGATGAGCCTGCGTTGCCACGAGAGACTAGTTGTTCTTGCATCTGGTTTGTTGTGTGTGACTTTGGGTTAGCTTGTGGGGCTGCTGAGGTTAAACAGATAGCGAGGGCCAGGAAAGGGGCGAACTAGTGGGCTTTCCTGGTGAGCAAGACTTGGATATCCCTCTTTGGGAAATGCAGGTGAGAACATCTCTGACATCACTTGCAGAGGAGCCTTGATTGTTCCCCCAGTGTATCTATTCTTAGATTGTAATGGGAATGGAATCGCGGTCTCCGTTTAGTAACACCAAAGGATCGGGAGAGGTAAGTGCTGCAATTAACTGTAGCTGAGTGCTCTTTGATAACGAGCTCTCCTCTTCGTCTGGCTGCAAAATAGTGAGTTATGTGCCTGGACAGAAAGTAGTGAATGGAGAGCTCATTTTGGCGTCAGCCCTTGCCGTTAGTAACTGGAGGCGCACCCTGACCCAGGCGTTCTTTTGGGTGTGCGCAGACACGCCATGCTGAGACACTACGTCTCACAAAGCTTAATCTTTCTGGTGACAGATGTGATTGTACTCTTACATTTTTAATAGAGTAACAATCCCAGTTTTACTACACTCGTATTTCCTGTCTTCTGAGCTCAAGCTGCGTGGACCTTCAGGATTGTATTGCTGCTTTATTCCCCTTAAGAGGTAACTATTGGCTACCTTGGGACACTGCCTCCTTACTGAATAGCACAGTTGATGCTTCTGTGTGGTTTTGTTTGCTCTCTCATCCACTCCTAAGCATGATTTCCATAGTTAATGACCACCAAGGTGTTTTGGGACACCCCCCACACCCCCACCCACCTATGCTGTTTGTAAAGAAGTTTTGAAAATGAGACATGATTATGTGTCATCCTGAGTAGAAGCGTACATTTTCCTTTAATGCATATGAGATAATGCCCTATCCTTTAATGCCTAATCCCCTATCCTTATGTTTTGAATGCTTGCTGGTTTGGATCACTTACATTTTCACCTGCTACACTATCCATGTGTTCAACAGCGATAATTCACAGAATCACAGAATATTAGGAGCTGGAAGAGATCTCAGAAGACCATTCAGTCCAACCCCCCTGCCCGAGCAGCACCATCTAGAGTGGAATGTGTCCAGATTGGTCTTGAATGTCTCCAAAGAAGGAGACTCCACAACCTCTCTGGGCAGCCTGTTCCAGTGCTCTGTCACCCTCACAGTGAAAAAGTTCCTCCTTATATTAAGATGGAACTTTCAGGTAATATTGAGCTGTCCTGGTCTTGTCCCTGTCCCTCTTTTATACTGTCCCATAGGCTTACTCAGTTGCAGAAGCATGAGCGTTCTAGTCTCCGGTACTGGGAGTTTGTCTGTCAGCACTCAGCATCTGGGAGGCTTTAACTTCCACTCCAGGGTGGAAGGGCTTTCATGAAAATGGAACAGTGTTGAACACAGATATAAACTTCTTGTCCATCATACCACGTGTCCCCATGTACCTCAGCAAGTGTTAAGGTCCACAGCCACCTCGTAGGAGTGGCAGTGGGTGCACGTGCAGTGATTGCTTCACCTATCGCTGAGGTGGGGAGTTACAGCACACAGAAATGCCGCACGTGACTTTAGCCTGGGGAGCAGTGGAGAGTACTGTATTTAGATGAATCTGTAAGATGGATTTAGGTAGTTACCTAAATTGGATTGTTTCCAGACCAGTGGGATTAATAACCCTCTTTTTGCAAAAAAAAACTTATGAGATCCTTAATGATCACACAAGGTCAGGACCCGGTTTTATGTCTCATCTGAAAGATCATGAACTTGTAGCTACTGATCCGTCACTGTCTGCTCTGACTATTCTAGAGACTGCTTTATTTTAGAAGAGATTTGTGTAGCCAGGAGTCTAAATGCCATCAAAGCTTTTAGTCCTTGCCCTATTCCTTGCCTGAGGAGGTTTCTAACAAGTTTTTCTGCTGATGTACCTTTTTGATTTGTTTTCCCCTTTTCATGGCAGCCTGCGAAGAATATTTACCAGTTTGTATGTCTGCTGCTTGCTGCTGTGCTCAGAACTGAACATCAGTTAATTCCTGGGTTGTTCACGAGGATATCCAGTTCCCAAAGCTCCTTCTGGGTGAGCTCACCTTCCTGTCCACGTGGACGCCTTTCTGGAAGGTCCCTCTCGCTGTAAAACTGCAGCCACGCCAGCGGCTGAGCGTACTGTGCCCATCCTGTTTTCAGCATTTTGGAGTTCACAGTGTTTTGTCTGCACATGTGTACGTGTGTTAAAGAGCCTCTGGGTATCTTGAAAGCAAAAACTTCCCTGTGCTGTAGCTCCACTCTGACAAGGTGTGTGCTAGATTGGAGGTGCTCTCCCTTGTGCTCCTCCTAGAGAGTGATATGGGACATAGCGAGTGGTTTTCTTTCTATCAGAGGCATAGGGTATGGACCTGGCTTGCAACTTCATCATGCATATGGCGTGGCCATCTGATCTACACCTTCACAGGTGGCAATAGGATTCCCACCTTGCCCACCAAAGCACACAGAAGTGCGTCCTATTCACGTGACCCCTGGCAAGGGCCTGTTTGCCCTGCAGCAAGGAAATGTCTGTAAGATCTCTGTGACCCAGACAGATGTTATTTGAGATGGGAGGAAAGAAGCAAAGAAATGTGCTCTCCTGTTACAGGGTGCCCAAGGATTGAGCTCTGCCAGGCCCTTCCATCTGTTTATTCTGAGGCTTTGTTTAGCCTGAAGAGGACATTGCTGCACGTCATCTGTGCTTTTAGCAGCTTCATTTCAGTAGCAGCAGAGGAGGTGAGACTGAAATCAGAAGGTCTTAATTTCAGAGAGAAATATGTTTTTTCAGAGACACAAAAGGGTTTTCTATCCCAAGTCACCAATATGTTGTTACCCTTGATTTGATTTGGAAGCTATTTAGGATGCTGGACTCATATGGTTGTCTGGCAGTTTGGGTAACCTCATCCCTGATGTGCCCATGAATGGCAGACTGAGTTGGTGACACCATACTATCTGACTCATGGACTCTGAAGGTCAAATGCAACAGCCTTGTTTGAGGAGCTTGGTGGGCACTGGCAGTGAAAAGGGATGCATGAGTTTGTAGTGAAATGTAGGAGCAAATCAGCCCTTTCCAAAGGAGTAGGCGGAGAGGGAAGCAAAGTACAAAAGATGCAAGTGTCACTGGTGGTATTGTACATCATTCAGAGCTTCTGAATCATCTGGGGAAGGTAAGTCAGCAAGGCCTACTTGTCCAGAGGAAACTTCTTGTTCTGGAGCTCTGAGCTGGCACAGCAAACTTGAAGGGCTTGCTTTAAGCTTTTGTTGCCTGTGGACTCTGCTGTTCACAGTATGATAGACTATTTCAGTTGGAAGGGACCTACAACAACCATCTGGCCCAACTCCCTGACCAACTCAGGGCTGACAGAGTTAAAACATGTTGTTAAGGGCATTGTCCAAATGCCTCTCAAACACTGACAGGCTTGGGGTATTGACCGCCTCTCTAGGAAGCCTGTTCCACTGTCTGACCACCCTCTTGGTGCAGAAATGCTTCCTTGTGTTCAGTCCTCTCCTGGTGTAGCTCTGAACCATTCCCATGCATCCCTGGTATCACTGAATACCAGGAAGAGGAGATCAGCATCTCCCTCTTCTCAGCCTCCCTTTCTCTAAATGAGACAAGAAAGATAATCACCTCTTGACAGGCTGTGTTTGATGTACCCCAGGATGGGGTTTGCCCCTTGGCTGCCAGGTCACGCTGCTGACTCAAATTGAGCTGCTGGTGACCAGCAGCCCTAGACCCTCTCTGCAGGGCTGCTCTCCAGCCACTCCTCTCCCAGCTTATACTTGTGCTGGCATTTCTGTCATAGGTGCAGAATCTGGCATTTGGGCTTGTTAAATTCATTAATCATAGCCCGATGCTCCAATCTAGATCCCTCTGCAAGGCCTCCTGTCTACAGGAGTCTACAACACCCATGAGTTCGGTATCATCAGCAGACTTGTGCATTCAACTCCTGCATCCAGATTGTTGATGAATACAGTGAACAGAACCGGCCTTAGAAGAGAACCCTGAGGAGCACCTTAATCTGAAGCCTCAAAATTTGATCCCCAGGCTGCTGCCCCCCCAGGTTTCAGGGTTTTTTTCCCCCATGAGTATATCTCAAAGCCATCTGTAAGCACCTGACACCTGCTTGAAATGGTCTGTCCAGTTTGACAGATGGGAAAATACAGCACAGGCTACGAAGGTAGTTGCCTAACTTCTCACTGGAAGTATGTGGCAGAGGGAGAATAACTCCTGTGCAAGTGTTTCCCTCTTTTTCTCTTTGTTCCCATGACCAAGTGCCCCTCACTGCTTTTGTGGACATTCAGCCTTCACAGCTTTTGGACTTGCCAATGACTGTCGGGATGTGAAGCCTGAACAAGATTTTTTGGTACCATCTCACCAAACCAAACCAAACCAAACCAAACCTTTACCTTTTAAATAATATTGTCTATCCAATGTGGTTTCTAAGTTGAGTCACTAATCTTGCACAGAATTGGACTGTGGGGGGCTGACTCTTGCTGAGTCCTTAGGATCTGCCGCCATGCCTGACTCCGAAGTGACTGTCCCTGCAAGTGTCCACATGTGTGGACATGAAGGACAAGTTGTGTTAGGCAAATTTGGTGGCCTTGCAAAACAGGGTTGCAACATTGATGGATATAGGAAGAGTAAGACACAGTATCTACTTGGACTTGTGCAAAGCATCTGGCACTGTGTCACACAACATCCTTGTCTCTTGGCTGATTCCTTCAGGAATGAGGTCTAGGGAATCCTCTTACCCTTCAGACCTTCTCTAATAACATTTGAACCCACAGGTCAATTTGAAACCAATCTAACAGAACAGAAAGAAAATACATCGAGTCCCTGTGTGTTTCATGGGAACTGATGGCTGGGAAGGGACACAGGCATCTAACAGATGTTAGTGCCTCTGCTGAAAGAAGAGATATTTCTGCCCGTGTCTCCTCAGTCTGGTGGGAGCCAGCTGGCCACTTCACACATGCCTCCTGCCAGACCATTCAGTACTCTGCAGGTCCAGGCTGGCCATGGAGCATCCTGCCGTGCCACCCCATAAGGAATCCCAAGTGCTCGGGGTTCTGTTAAAGCATTTTGTGTGCAGTGAGAGTGGTGAAAAAGGCATTTCCATCCTGCCGCGTGGTCTGTGGGCGCGCAGGAGGGCTGCACGCGTGAGGAAATGACACATGGTAGGAATGAAGCTGAGGAGCAGCGTCCTGGGCTTGTTCTGTCCAAGGCCTTCACTAATGATCTGGGAAATAACAAATAGCCCATTAGTTCAGTGATGCTGCTAATGTGGGAAGTGTTGCGAGCACCAGATAAACACAAAGGCAACTAAAAGTCTTGAAATCTGGACAGAAGTCAATGCAGCAGGATTGAAACAGGGGAAATGGCATGAGACATGACTCAAAGGGAGACATAAACCTGTGGAGAAGAGGATGATGGAGGTCAGCTCGGGCTCCTTAGGAACAAAGCGCCAAAGGGAGCTGTTGATCCCTCTTCCCAGGGATCAAGGTGGTGATAAGTTGCATCATTTTATGCAATTTGAAGCTGACATCCAAGTGACATCCCATGGCAGAACTCCCCCAAACGAGAGTGCTTCGGAATGAGCAGTTTCAGGGGCTGAGTGCGGTGGAATATTTTCAATGTGTTGATGCAATCTTTAGAGTAGAGCTCAGAAAAGAGTCAGAGACTGAAAAACTGGGAGGACGTTTTTAGGAAAGCTGAAAAGTACAGTATAGGTTATTGTTAGATCCTACAAAAATAATTAAAATAAAATGAACAGTTTTATGTTAGCTTGTTAGAAGTGGAGGGGGAGAAATAGTAAAGAGAGAAACTGGTTTTGTGGAAGTATTTTCAGAACAGTAATGGGATTAATGGGACGAAAATGTGCACAGAAGCACATGTGTTGTGTTTTGTTTTGAATAAAAGGTTTGACCAGAGAATGCCTATGACATCTACATTCCGGTGGTCAAAGATCCCAAAATTGACTGCTCAGCACAGGACTAAGAGAACACTTGAAGACCCAATTTCCCTGTGTGCCTGGAGGCACGTTCTCCTCTTCAGTTTGAGAAAAGAAAAGAGCAATGACTCCTCTCCAGTCCTTCATATTTGCACTTTGGTTGCGTTGGTGTTCAGTCTCTTCCCAGCAGGAACCTTCACCTTTAGCCTTCAGTGTATGCTTGGATGGGGTGTCCAGGGCCATGTGTATTTCCCCAGAAACCCTCAAGCGTGTTGAGGTGCAGCAGAGGGACGCGCCGTGGTACCAGGTTGTGTGGCACCATGAATCCTTTGGCAACTAACGAGCACAGTTAACGCTATCCTGACTGAACGGGTTCTGGAGGAAATCCATCAGCTCCCGAGGGTGTGCTGGTGAGTAATGCCACTTCAACTCCTCAAAGAATCATGGACATAGTTGTTTTTATAACAAGTTATTTCCCTTGGTAAGAAGGGCAAGGCCTTTGCCCCTTTCAAATGTCCCTGAGCTGCTGACTGATTTTTGGCAATGTTTCCCAGAGGTGATCTTACAGCCTCAGCCTCTCTCAGGTTTCTCTGCTCTCTGTCATCTCCTCTGTGGAGCACCAGGATAGAGGATAGCATCTTTGTGCTCCTGAACACCTGTCTTTGTGTCAGTCTGTGCCCTCTAATCATTGCAGTTGTTTTGGTTTGATGGAATAATTGCAAAATCGCTATGCCTAGGGGATGGGCAGGGAGAAATCAATCTTCTATGTCATTTAAAGTACAGATAAACACTCCCCCCACAAAACAAGTTTCCCTCACGGGTATCCATGGCTTTTGATGTCCTTTACATGTGGGTTGATTTTTGCTAATGAACAAGCTGTTTGATTAGGGCTCTTAAATGAAGCTTTAGCTTAAGGGTTGCTGCTGAAAGGGATGGGGGAAAGGAAAGGTATGGAAGAGGAATGTGTCATGCCATAAGGACATTCACACAAATTGTGATTTTATTTTTTTTTTAAAAAGTTGTGGGTTTTTTTTAAGGCAGAGGAGGTGCTCTACTTTGCGATCCTCAAGCAGCTCCTCTGTCATTTGCAAGGTCAGGATTTTCTGGCTCACTTGGAGAGGATGCTCTCTGACCAATGAGGCATGAAATAGCAGTTGGAGAAGGGCTTGATAAATATTGATTCAGAAAGTGCCATGGCTGCTGACTCTGCGATTGGTCTGTTTACCCGGCAAATGGAAGAGGAATGGAAAGAAGCTGTCCATTTCTCAGCGATGGTGGCACATGCATTTTTCAGCACTGTCCTAGATATATAAGAGATAGCTGACTAAAAGCTCAGCCCAGTGTGTTTTTCAGGGTAGCATTAACCCATTACAGCAGGTTAGACTTTGCAGTCCTCTCTCCCACCAAGAGCCTTCCTGACTCCCTTTCATTTAACTCCCTAAGCATGATGCCACTGTCCCACCAGGAGGAGGGAAGTTCTCCAAGACAAGCAGGGTAGGCATTTTGCTACTTTGGGAGATATCCCTCCAGCGTTTGGACTACAATGAGTATGTGCTGCCCATGCCCTAAGCTGTATGAATAACGTCTCTGCTAGCCAGCTAGGAGCCTGGGCTTGTGGTTGCCCACTGAGTAATCTGTGCCTCCTACCCTGCTGGGTCCCAGCACTATAGAACACGGACTGTTAGGGTGATATCATACCACATCATTATCTTGAATTGTGCAGTGGTGCCCATACTAGAATATAAAGAATTGAAAATTCAGGTTTCCTGTATTGCCAACCAAAACCGGAATTAAAAGCCAGAAATAGGGTAAATAATTCCATCTCAGTGAATTAATGCAAATATCAGTTTTTTGGGTTGCCTCAGAGCACAGGTAAAAATGAGCTCAACACCTGCCAGCTGCACTCACTCTGCCATGGGAATCCCAACACCTTCTGATTTATCCTCTCAGCATGTTCAAACCCCTGTAACATGAATGTGAGCTGGTTTGTTTCCTTTTAATTTCGATGGCTTAACAAAGTTACTTCAATTAGAGAGGTGCCTGGGGACTCTTGCCAGGATCAGGAGCTCTCCGGGTGAAGTGTGGTAAATGCATGTAGCGCTACGGAGAAGGCTGGGAAGAGGCAACTCTTGGCCTGAAGTGCTTTTAGTCCAGGTAAAACAAGAGAGGAAAGGAACAAGAGAAAAGAGGTATTTGATAAACCGAGACTGAAGTTCAATTGGGTAGAATCTTTTTGTGAATAACGATCTTATTGGGAAAAAAACGCAGTTTCTTTATAACATAATAATTAGCTTGTCTGAATTCGCTGATGTTTCATCTAGTTCTGTTGTTTGAAAGCCCCCAATTCCCAAATCCCTGTCAGTGGTGAGATCAAGGGCTTGCTCCTCAGCACTGCCCTGTCCACTGCTCTCTGTCATCCCATGAGAGCAGGAGGTTCTGTTCCCATCTGCTTGTGTGCTCCCAGCGCCGGAGCACAGGGCTCACGGAAGAGTTTGTCACTGCAGTCTGTGTGTAGCCTGCCTGTGACAACTCCTCTGGCCCAGAATGACCACATGCCAGTATGAGGATGGTTCGTGGTCTGGTTGCAGAGCTTTTTGCTTAGCCCATTTGACCTGGCAAACAGGTGTACCCTGCCTCTCTTGCAATGGATGCTCTCAGCAAGGTGCTGCCATTTTCTATGCCCACAGGTCTATTACACTGCCAGGGCAGAATTAACCCCTTCACCACCTGCTGCCATGTGCTGGGAGGCAGCTGTTGCAGACCAGCATCATCCCGACTCTCTGGAGAAGAAAGGGAGTTAGAGAACAAAACTGTCCAGAAGCAGGTGCTGGCTGCTTCTGGCTGCTGGCTGCTGGTGACAGGACTCTGCTCCACCACAGGCATCTCCTTGCCTGCTCCTTCCTCACCATTTCCTGTCCTGGAGTAATCACCTTCACAGGTCACTGTGCAGCCAGGCCACCTTTCTGATAGCCTCCTTCAACTTGCTTGGGTAATGAGTTGCTTCTAGGGAGGGACACCATTTTATTACATCTGACTATAAAGAAATATTGCTGTGGGTTGGGACAGGGCTGGGAGGGTGGGGCGGGGGACAACACTGTACGGTGATAGATTCAGGAGGATTACGATTGTCTCTCATGAAAGTGCAGGGCATGCCAAATTACCACTGGTACAATGGGGGAAACCCAGGCTGTTAAAACATTGAGTACCATTGACTCATTGGCTCTTGCCTGCTAAAAAATATGTTTGTTGGTTTTAGGTTTTTGTAAAAGTATTTATATTTTTCATTGCCTGGAGGTCAGAACATGAAGATTTTCAAACCAAGCTATCAGTTTTACTTGAGCCTCACATTTGAGCAGATGTGATTCTAGGAAATAGCTGTACTCAGCAGTGTGAAAAGCGCACATGACGTTGTCCTCTAGCACCACTAGCCTCTGCATGCTGGAGTCCCATGTGGTTTATATGGCACTTTGTGTTAAAGAAAATGTCACTGTAAAAACAGAACTGTGTTTTCTATAAAGCAGAAAGAATGCAGTGGTGTATTGTGTTTGAAATTGCTTACTTTTTTTTTATAGCTGTACTAATGCATTTGTCCCTCTGTTGGTGTTTTGTGAGGTGTCTCATTGCTAGATGCTTCTGTAAATCAGCTAGTTGATGCTTTATGGCTTCCTGAGGTTGCTTATCTGATACTATGATATCAGAAAAACACTTCCGATCCACTCATTCATACTCTAAAACTGAAAAGAGAGTTTTGGGAGTTTGGCTAGTATAATGTCTTGATCATGGGAGTATAATGTTGTGATCATGGAAGAATGGAAAAAATGGGTGAGTCTATTTAAGACATTCTGCCTGGCAGCTGTGAGACTACAGAGTAAGCAGCAAGAGCTGAAGAAACAGCTTCTGTCAGAGAAAGATGATTCAGGTGGGATGGTTGTACCCAGATTATAATGTAATACATGAGTGGAGGACCTTTCTAAACTTTCTTAACAGGGGACAGGTGGTTCTTTTCCTCATAGCTGAAACATTATCAGATTTGTTCTCAGAACCTTTATTTTTCCCTGTCCTTTATGCCAAAGATTCACTGGAGTTAAAAATCTCCTGGACATTGCTTTCCATTTTTCTCTTTGTTCATTATAAACAGGATAATGATGTAACGCAAACCAACATCCTCCAACACAGCCCCACTGTTCTCTACTGTCAGAGACAAGGGAGCTGAGGCAGGGAGTAATGAAGTGACTTACGGAAGGAAGAAGCGAGTCTCTGCCATAGTACAGTGATGTGCTTCTCCAGGCCTTGCGTGCACACTCGCTTCTACCCACAGGAGAACTAAAGATGGCAGACAATGATGGAGAACACATGCTCACAGGCTGTGGTGATGTTTCTCAGTAATTCTTAGCACGCAATGAAGAGGAATTGGTGGAAGGACAATGGGAACAAAGGCAAAGGCCCTGACTGATGCGTGTATCAGACGTGCCAGTTCCACATGTCCAGTTGGATGCTGATTGCGTGTCCCTGTATGTTGGGACAAGGCTGGTGTGTGTGTGTGTGTCAGTGCTCATCGATACCATACAGCAGCTGGCTCAATTTGGACCTTTGATTGCCTGTAGCTCTGGAGCTGTTGAAGCGTGTGTATGTTTGCACGCAGCCTAATTAGTGCTATTATCATTGTCATTAATGGCTTTTAATGAGGAACAGATGGTTCTGTTAAGGTTTCAAGCTGGGAAGTTCACTGACCTATTTGTGCTAAAAGGAGGGAAAGAAAACAACTCCCTCCCTCTCCCTCTCCCCCCCTCCCCCCCATTCCACATCGATAATGGGAGAGGGGAGTGAAAATTAATACTGTCCAAACGTAAACCTTATGCTTTCCTATGGCACCTGATCTGAAGGCATGTGCAGGTGCTTATGAAAGCCCTGCTTTTTCCCCGGAGACAACAGGGTTTCCTGTCACTCATCTTCATAATGCATCAGTTATCTTTGTTGTGTCTGAACTGAGACTTCTCTGAAGAAGACTGGAGGAAGGGATTGTTAAGATATACCATGTCTTGAAAAGGGTCATCACTAGCAGGACAGGTCAGCACTGGGCAATAAAGGAGAAAGGAAACATATATTTGGAAGGGTTCTCAGTAGTGTCCAAGTAAACCAAGCAAATAATCTTGGCTCTGGTAGACATGTTTCTTTGGCACTAGAGCTCCAACATTTTATTCCAGAAGATGGGATGCTGCTGTTACTCGTTAGAAATTCAGATGTTCAGCAGTAAAAATAGGGTCATGGTGCAGGCCAACTGGAAAGGTGAGTCCCCAGCACAGGTCATTTGATAGGATGTAACTGTCTGTCCTGGCAGCAGGTTTTCTTGTCTCCTGATAATTGACCAAAAAAAAGGGATGTGTGAACTATCGGCTTACACTAATCAGCGCAAAGCCTGGCATAACTTAAAGGAACTCCTTTTCTCATTTGATTGTGGAGGAAGCTTTTACTCTGCCTGTGGTTCAAGATCATCTTTTAGCATAGTGTTGCCCATCTGTATGAACAATGTAATAATATGTACCTAAAATAAGGGGTGTGGCTTTTAGTGTTGACTTCTGTCTCCTGGTATTGAATAACCTCATTTGTGTGGATCATTCAAGAGGATCTGCACAGCCTGATCAAAGGTCTTGTCAGCCTTCTGCTCATGTCCAAAAGGTTTTCTGTCAGAATCCCAGTTAGAATTGACAGGATAATGAGTGCATGTCATCTTAGTACCTTTTTAGATGAGGACCACGTGCCCATCACTTCAGGCCCACGGTGGTTCTCTTCTTCCACGTGGGTAGATTGTGTTTCAGCCTTGAAATAGATAGTGGCTCAATTGCAGTGTCCTGAAATTGAACTTGAAATCTCCCCATTTCCTTAAGAAGTTAGTTTAAATAGATTGCTGGAAAGTATCATAAATAAGAATAATAATGCTATCCTGCTGTTGGAAGAATACACCACAGGAATAAGCAGTAGCTGGAAATACATCCTCCCTCCCCCATCCTCCTGCTGTTAATTTTTTTTCTTCAGATCTTCATTTATGAGAAGGAAGAAATTAAATTCATTAGCACTGATCCAGTGCCATACCTAATTAGCTGCAGTACGGTGCACTTCTGTAATCTTGTGTCATGAATACCGTGATTTAAGAGGTCGGGTTTTTTTTCCTCTTTGCTGTGCACCAGCATATATTAAGGATTAAGTGGTGATATGCCTGATTAATTTACATTGCCTTTATCAGACTGCAGAAACAATTATCTCTCACCATGAGAGTTTTCAAACAAACACGGTTACATCCATGAACCAATCTCCCAAGGAGTCTCTCTGGAGCTGCAAAAAGGAGATTTATAGCAAGAACCAGAAAAAAAAATTGACTGCTTTTTCAGCAGTTACTGGCTCTTTTTCAGCAGTTTCAGAGAGCTTCATCCACCTCTCTGCCTGGTCCCTGACTACCAGGAAAAGATGAGGGTTGTAGAAATTACCTCCTTTTTCACCAAATGCGTAGCTGACTTCCCACAAACCCTGAAACATGCTGTGTTTTAGATGTATGCTTGGGAGGGAGAAGTCCTCTGGCAGCAACATGTCCTTTACTGTACTCTGTCCTGTGGCAGTTTGGCAAGGATGCTTTAGGAAGGCAAATGGAAACAGCAGACCCAAGGGGAGAGAACACACAGTACTCTTCCCCATACACCCCAATACAAGTACAAGCCAGTATTAGATACACAGATATACAGACCCATCCCACATAAATCCATTCTTCCCAAGTGCCTGAACCAAAGATGCTCTGCTCTGTCAGAACATCTGTATGCGGCTGCTTTAGGTGCTTACGCCTCCCTGTGCAAACACACATAGGAAATGTGGCCAGTTCTCATCAGTTCCCATACAAGGCAACAGCTGAGGACCAAGAGTGAAGGGGAAGCATGGCAAGCTTCATTAGGCTGAGTGGAAACATTTTCACAGGGGTTTATGGGGAGTGGAAATGTCACACTGGGGCTGCAATTAGCAGAAGATTTAAAAGCTGCAAACGTCTGCCCATGGAGAAGGCGCCTGCCCCCATCCCACTGCAAGCTATACTGGAGGATTCTTCTTTCCCTCTTCTCTCCTTCCCCTTATTAATAGATGTGTTGTTATTTTGTATACATCAAAGGTTTTTGGGACTTGCTTTTAGTATTTCCTATTACATTAATTTGGGGGTTTTGCCTTTTAAGTCAGGGATGTGCATTTGCCTTTTCAAGGAGCAGAACCCATGTGAGAAAGCGAAACGTTTTTCAGGTAGGAGCCTGCAGAAGAGAGCCAGGGATGAGTGGAGTTCGACTGGCTGCTGCGGCCACAGGAAAGCAGCATCAACTGCGGGTGGCAGGTACGGACTTGTCAGAAGGAGAGGGTTAGGTCTGAAGTGAGGGGAGCAGTCTTGTCTACACAGGGTGGACAGGCTGGTGAGGTTGGGTGTCTTATTTATGATTTTAAAGTTTAATGTTAGGGTGTCCACACCAGCTATGATCTTAATCGGTTCCTGTCTGTTCTTTAGTACTTAAGCACTCAGACAAGAGCGTGAAGATACGATGGCTGCAACTATACTCTTTCAAGGATTAGTCACTTCATAGTGTCAGCAGATTACTTTGCTAACTTGTGTCCCACGGCAGTGACCATCAGTTAAGATCTAGCTAGCTTCATCTGCTTATTATTTCAGATCTTTGGTTCCTTTCAAAGCCATGCCTTTGGTACTGTGTACTGTGTTCAAGGTTAAAAAGCTATTCAAGTACGTACGTATTTACTGAATGTAAATCTGTCCTCTCGTATTTTTCTGCATTTTCTCTCCCACTTTGAAATGCACCAGACCGTTAGTTTCAGAGGAAACAATTACATTTTGATGTGGAATTCATGGCTTTATAGCTGTTTCCATAGGAACAGAGTTCAAGATACGAAGGCCGAGTGTGTAGCTCACCTGTCAGCTCCACTCAGGGAACTCGTGGTGGTGACGATGAACAGGTGATGCCACACAATTGTCCTTGCCTCATGGTTTAAGCTATAACAAGACACATACAATATTTACAGAGAAATCTGAACCCAGAACCATTTGGCTGGCCTTGTATTTTGTTACAAATCAAATTACTCACCAGTTTCAGCTTGCCCCTTTTGCCATCAGGTTGCAGCCGCGTTTACGGAATCACAGTAGTAAATGGTACAAATAAAGGTGATACTGAGGGTATGTAAATGCAGATATTATTTGGTATGTTTAAGACATTTGACATTTTTTCAGGCCATCTGTAAAGTGCATCTGAGTGTTCACTTAAATTTAAGCCATTTCTGGAGAGCCCTAGACCCAGATTTCAATGCAGTCCTATTTTAGGATGTTGTACCATAATTTACATGCAAATATTATCTACATACAATTTTGATGCAAAACGCAGGCAGAATCTGACAGAGGTCAGAAAGGTTGAGCATATGCCTCGTATTCAGAAATCACTGAAGTTTCATTTAGCTGTACTTGGTGCCTCAAGTGACTGTCAAGTGGGTGAGCAGAAGTGTCCATGTAAAAGTGAGATTTAAGGTTATTCCATGCAGGGTCTGCAGTGGAAGGACTTTTCTTTCCCTTTTTTTTTTTCGTAGTGTGAATGTGCATTTGTGGAAATGCTTGTTTGTTAGCCTCCTAAATATCTTTGGTTTCAGCTGCTCCTCTATGTGGAGTGCTGTGAATTCTTTGTTGAAATCACACCTGTGTGGCAGATACTTGCTGACACTAGAGCATCCATATCAGCTTGCAGTAGCTTGGAAATGCGCCTATATCTGTTTACTTCTATTATCTGTTTCTTTCTGATTGCTGTTGGCTTCCAGATTGTTTTAATGTTTATGTTGACTACCTGACTCAATTTAAATATTGGGTTTCTTTGTCTTTTCAGTCTGTTTTCTTTCTGTGTTGGACTATACAGGCAACAGAGGTGGTAAGTTTTGGTACTCTGCATCCTAGATAACAGGTTGGCTCCACCTATGGCAAATCAGTGCATTGGAGATGGAACCCAAAGTTGCTTGCTAAGATCAGTGGTTACCTGGGGCAGAAGTTATTTTACCTTTCCCTCAGCTGTTGCTTGTGAAAGTGGCTGAGGATTCCTTAGCAGCTCCTGAGAAGTAAAAATTCTGCTTGTCTGAACACAGAACCTCTTCATGAAGGTGAACTGCTATGAAATCACTTATTAATTTTCACTCCCTGTGTTCTTTCCTTTGTCCCTTAGCAAATGGCTGCTGAACTAGAAAACTTTGTTTTTAACTCTGCACTGTTTGCTTTTGCTTTTCTATATCCCTAAAGAATTAAACTTTAGACATGAGAGTTTACATTTGTGGGAGTCACTGTGGTAACTTTAAAGGGAGATAAGGACACATTTGAGAACTCTAGAATTTGAATTGCAGTATCTTTCAGTCCCTGTCTTGGAATGCATCAGGTGTTCTGCACTGCTGGCCATCCTTAAAGTCCCAAAGCTATCGATAGTGTCTGTCATGATATCTCCTGTGTTTCTGATGGGAACTGGGAAAAAGAGGGAACTGGCAGTGGGTGTGAGATGGTGTGCTGGGAACAGGAGTTTTGGTAGGGTTTGGAGGAAAGTGTTGTATGGAACTAAACATGGGAAAGCCAGCACAGGCAAGAAATACTTGAGCGAGAGCTTGAAGGGTAAGCTTATTGCTGGAAGAGCAATGAGGGTTAGAAGGAAGAACAGAGAACAGTCATGGCAGTAAGGACTAAATCCATGTTTTTGGATGTGTGGGGGCAGAAAGAGACTTAAACATGTTGGAGAGGGGAGGTTAGAAGACACAAGAAACCCAATAGAATTCTTTTCAGAAAACCAAACCCACACATTTAAAAAAAAATCCCCCATAATTTTGCCAGCTAAGCAAGCTTCATGGGTACCTAACTCTAAATTCCCAAGTTCTGGAGTGGGAGGTGATGGCAGTCTAGACTTCACGGATTAAGAGTGAATTGGAGCATGTGGAACACAATACAGAGGTTCTCCAACAGCTGTTGTGTGTCCAGCATAAGAGGGAGTCTGATGTGGGACACCTCCCTGCTAGGCACAGGCTGAGGTTCCAGCAGAAATGTTGCAGTGCATCATGGAGAGCAGCTGAACCCGGGTGTACCTGTGTGGAAAACCATTTCTGATCATCTAAACATGGCATACAAAGTGGTATCTGTTAGATCTTAATTAGCATCAAAGCTTGAACTGGCCATGTTCATGTTGCCGATCTATGGACAAGTAGACGTGGTAGCTATGATGTGTCTTGATGTCAAGTAAGGCTTGACAAAGTGCTGCATGGCACCCTTGTATGCAAATGCAGGAAGGAATAGCCACAGAAGATTAGCACAACCAGTGGAAAAAAACCTACACTGAGTAATGTATCGATAGTTCTTTGTCAAGCTGAGAGAACATTCAAGTGTGATCATCAGAAATCTGTCTTGGGTCCAGTACTATTCAATATTTTCATTTGTTATTTTGATAATGGGAGGACAAGTGTGCTTATAGGATTTGCAGATAATACCAAACCAGAAGGATTGTCAGCCTTTTGGAGGACACAATTAGAATTTGTAATGATCCTGGTAAATTTAAAAAGCTATATAAAATCCAGTAAGATGAAATTCAGTAAAAACAAGTGGTTAGAAAAGGGAAAAATAAATATACAGATAGAAAAGAACTGAGTTTTGACACCACATTTTGTGAGTGATAGACGTCTGTGGGACAGATTGGAGTCTTGGAACATATGACCTGTGTAGAAAGGGGAAAGGAAATTGTTAGAAAATAATATGGTTTAAAATATATTAACATATGCCAGGTAGTTGGATTGGAGATAATGTTGTAAGTATCATCTGTGTGGACATCTATCTATAGTGATTTTTGATCATCAGTTCTGCCTTATGTGAGGAGATGGATTAGGTGGAAGTTCTGCAGTAAATCTATGCTAGACGGGGATGGAAAGGGGAATGAGCATATAGGAATGAATGGGTAAAATGTTGAAGAATCTGTCTTTTTATCCTGCTGTGTAGTTTCACCTTTGCTTTCATGCTGCTCCTCACGGGAGGTTGGCTTCTGTCTCTGGTCTCCAAATAATCTGGGCAAGACCCTAAGCAAATATGTCTTCAGAGTTATTTCTGCTTTGAGCAGGTTGGAATAACTGACTCCAGAAGTCTCTTTCAGCTTTGGTTATTCTGTGAATCTTTTTTTTTTTTTTTGAGTGGCTGAAGATCTACCCAAGATCTGGCTGCTAAAATTGTGAGGAAAAAGATCTGACAGTTTCCACTGCCAAACAGGTAACAGCTTCTGAAATGGTTGATCTTGCTTGGGAGTGCTATAACAGCAAGACAGATAAAATGATGCCAAATGTTTATTTCCTTTGTATTGTATGCTAAATTGATGTGTTTTGAAACCTCTAACCAGTTCCATTAGGAAAGCATAACAAACACTCTGAATATCATCGGCAGAAGCTGTGTTTGCATAAAAATGGGCAGGTTTAAATTAGTTCAGGGGTGTTTAAAATGTTTGCTACCATTGTCAGTATAGAAAGAACATGGCAGTGGATAGCACGCAGAGCGTGTGCTTGCCTGCAGTCACAAGAAATGTGATGCCATTCGCTTGGGCACATCTGCAGCAGACCAGGCAGTGTCAAGTCTGATACCTCTATGAAAATGGTCCTACTTTGCAACCAAGATTTTCCATTTAATGACTTGAAGCTGATCCCAAGAGCATGTATACCACTGCGTTGGTGGACAGCTAAGTGTCTCCCATTCAAACATAAATATGGAGATTAAATTTATAGCAGGATATGGCACAGTACACTGTGTCGTGAGTCAGAGCAAGACAATGCACTAACAGCTTGAAGGTCAAGAGGCAGCACAAAATGTGTTATGGGATGATCTTTGTGCTTAAACTTATAGCTGGAGAAGCCCGAAGCGTTTATAAAAATTGCTTTTGTTTCTAAAAAGCTATTTCACCAAGCTGCTTGAACCAGTAATACTTTATCTTTGCTTATTGCTTCAAAAGGAAAATTGAGTTGCCTGGTGATCTGTTTGCTGTGCACTCACACCTCGATCCACTGGCTGCATGGAAGGACCCTCTGCTGTGGCCCCTGGCTGGTTACCTGGACAGTCCCTTCTGTGACACTGTTTTCTTCTTACTAGTGCCACAACCATCGCAGGTTTGTTAGCGTGTTGATCCAGATGCTTAAGACTTTTCAAGTCTTATTCTGCACAATGAATAGACAAGTGACTGCCTCATACAGAATGGCCTTCTGCTCATCCCTGCCACTGCAGCTTCCTTTGGGGAAGCTCCGTTTTAGTTCCCTGGTGAAGTTCAGATATTGGATTTCATCCATGCTCCTTATGAAGAATGGAATGAACGCAGTAGTCAGTGGAATACACACTCCAGTCAAATGAGACTTGATGAATCCTGCTGTCTCCAAAAGTAGTTACCTCTTCAGCATGCTGGTAGATAGCACCATGTGAAAGAGCAGCGTGGTTGGGAACTCAAAGCAGTCTGTGATGTAGGGAGAGTATGGCCCACAGGAATGCTGGAAAGCTATGTTCATCTTAGCATGGGCAGCTGCCTCCTAGTTCCCCTGACTCCATCTTGTTACCTTCCAGGCAAATTAAAGGTCCATGAAAGCCTCTTCAAGCAGGGTATGACTGAATTTCAAGTTTTTATTTATGCATTGTGTGAAAGGAAACCGAAGGCAACCTCTCTCCATGTCTTTCATTCAAGCAGTGCTTTTCTCTGACTACAGATTGCTCTGCCTCCATGTGATATTTCCTGCTCCATTGCTCCACGTGAGCTTTATTTAAGCTGTAGCAAGCAGAGCAGAGCATGGGTCCTTCATTTTCTTGCATGCATGGCTGGCCTGTAAGATAATCTTCACCGTCCTTCAGTTGTGCTGCCTAAATGTTAAATGCAGACTGTGGAACAGGCATGTACAGTACACACTGAAGTTAAATGTTTCTGAAAAAGGGGAAGAAGACTGTGTATTTACTTAGTATGCTGGTCCACTTTCAAAAACTTGCAGAGGTTCCTTCATCCTGACATGCTGATGCATCGCACACGAGCATTAGTGCTGTTAATCAATCTGGACTCTGACTTCTTAAAACTACAGACTCTTTGTATTGCTTTTGCAGGCAGCTACCATACTCTATTGATCTCACAAATATTATGCATACTGTCCAACATAATGATAATAACAAAATGCTGGGAGTGAAAAACCTGTGTTTGCCTCACTTAAGGTTATGAGAAGGACATTGCCTTCAGAGTCTGCCCCATCCATGCTGCAGTCCATCACCTGACAGTCGGTTTGCAGAGTATCTCTCTCCCAGTTATCACTGCTACTGTTAGCCTGTGGTATATTGGTGGCTTCACTGTGAACTGCAGGGATTAGGAGAGGGATGCACTAAACATCTTGTGGGATCTGCTGTCGGGAAGGTAATCACGGGTAGAGATGTATGGTAGCAAACCGGGATCTGCTGTCCTTATCACCACAGCTAAATCGACATGGGTTTGTATATCGGAGCCCTGGGCTAGTTCAAAGCTAGGGCAGTTTTCTTGTGTGGCAGGACCCTTACAATTGTTTGTGATGACCATAAGATGGTTTAAGGTGTTCACTGCAGCAAACTGAATCCATGGTTGGATCTGCTAATTCGGAGCACCTTATGTACATATACAACGCTTAAGGCTGTCTTTACTGCACAGGCACAAGAAACCTTCAGTTCATGGTCTGTCTGTCCATCCTACAAAGGACATGCCATACCACAGCCTCCAGCAGTTCTTACACAGATTGTATTCAGATCCTTCCCTCGCTGCCTTGCAGTAATAAGCAAAGTAACAAGCTGTCTCTCAAAGACTAGTTCAAGACATGCATTGCAAATTACTCTGACTGGAACTCGGCTGAAATAGGGTTTGGTGGGGTATGTTTTCCTTCTTTTCATGCCTGCTGAAGGTGAAATGCTGTACCACTGCCCCTGCGCAATAGGACAAACTTGAGAGCCCTGGATCCCAACATAGCTTCTCTTGCCTTTGCTCCTTTAGGTTTGAAACCAACTTCTCAGAAAGGGGGAAAAAAAGATGCTGAATTGTGATGTGATAGGCAATCAAAGTGCTGGGACTGGTGCAGAGAGCTGAGTTCTCAGCCTAGATGCTGGCAGTACTGTCCCTGGCATGTCATGTAAACTCTGTCTGCTTTATAAAGCCGTGCAATGAAGCTACTGTTTCCATGCCCCCCCGTTGTCTGCCTGATCTGTTTGTTTAGCTGTTGCATTTAAGTTGATTTTTTTTTTCTAATGTGATTCAACTTGTGTTCTTCCTGGCTTTGTGTCTCGCTGCTGTTGATTACTCATCTGCTTTCCAGCTCTGTATGCCAGTATGCATATAGTATCACAAGATGATGGCAATTTAATAGCAAATATATTTTAAAAAAACATCCTGATAGAAACTCTTTTTTCCTGTACCTCTCTGTTTCTATTTTGCTTCACAAAGCAACATGGAAACTTTTCTACAGTTACATTTGTCTGTCTCTTTCTGCTGCAGCTTCCAGGCATGGGTATGAAGAGGAAAATATGAAAGAAAAAAAAAAGGAAGAAATCAAATGGAATAAGAAATATGCAGGATAAAAACAAGACCCAAAAATACCTGAACTGAGGTCTAGCTTCATTCTGCTTCTGACTCTGAGGTTGTCGCTTCTACTACATCAAGCCAAACTCTGTGGGACATTTCTGCACCCTTGACTTGAATTTTGTGTGAAGTTTCAGTCTGAGTCTCGTTTTACCTGAAGCCAGTGTACCTCTATTTTTAAGACCAGTTGCAAAGCAGTTTTGTCTGGTTTTACAGCTGTCCTTCCTCCAGCTTGGGCCATATGCAGGTATTTCTGTGTCTTGGTTTGGTGGGATTTTTTTTGTGTGGAAGAAACTTTCTGTGTGTCAGGTGGCAGAGTTGATTGTGTAGGTTTGTGTTTACCCATCACTCTCACTCTGGTCATAGTGCCATCCAAGCCTTTTAAAACAATGCTCAGCTCACTGGCATTCCTCTCTTCTATGCTGCCTCTCTCCCATGGCTGTAGCAGCAGTTGCCAAAGCTCAGTTTGCAAAACTGCTCTATTTCCTGCCAGGTTAAACTTGACATCCCTGTGTGGACTGGTGTCTATCGGAATGGGGGGCATTGGGCCCGCTCTGGCCACATCTCTTGCTCCAAGCACAATAGTGATCCTTCTGCTTGTTCCTCACAGCCCTTTTCCCAGCCAGCATCTATTTGTTTAACCAGCTGCCACAGCTTGGTATTTGCATATGTATATTTGAGGGCCAGTTGTCTCACTGCTGGCCTGGTCTAATCTCCTACGTTTGTTTTCAGTGGTGCTGAATGGTTGGAGGACAGGGAAATAACTGAAATAAATGAAGCTGGATGTTGCTTCATTTTGGCCACTGGCGATGTCCTCTTTGTAGGAATAAGGTGCTTTGATAAGCTGTGAGGGTCTCCACTTACAAGGAAGAGGCCTATGTGGTGGTAGAATATAAACGGTGGGAGAAATTTCATCTTGCTTTTTTGATGATTGTTTTTCTTTGTGGTTTTCTTTTGTTTCTTGCTAGGTCCATAGCACTGTATACCTGATAGGTTTTGAACCTGGTAATGCACTCAAGTGTACTGAATTTCAAAATGCCCGTGAAGTTACTCTGATACTTTCCCCCGATGGTGGAAAGATTTATGTTTTTTTCTCCTGATGTCCATAACTTCTTCAGTTTGTCAAATTCTGTAACATGGACAGACAAGTTGGGTGCTCAGAAAGAAGAAACTTTTTAGAAGAGGTTGAGAGTTACACTTATTGCCTTAGACATCCTTTTTTATTGACTTATCACATTTGAATAAAGATGTTGGTTTCTTATAGTTGTCCTTTGAAGAACAGGGGAGATACTACAATGTACATTTTACAGGTGAAAAAAGCCAGGAGACAAAATTTTCTTTCAAAGATGCCATTACAATGTTGAACAGAAATTAAAACAGAAACCTGGAAGCAAGTAAGACACCCAGACTCTCAAGTGATACTGTTGTTGTGAATTTTAAACTAGTAATGTGATTTTTTTTTTTCTTAAGGCCCTGAGTCAAGTTTAGGACTTATGAGACTTAGAGTCAGGAGATGGAGTTCTGCTCCTTCTTTGAATGTTGTTTGTTAAAAACCAGGTTATACACAACTCTGTCTAGAACTTGTATTGGAAATATTGCTTGCATTCTTTGGAGAAAAGTCCTCTTATCCATCCCATGCCTCATTTCAATGTAGAAAACTGTCATGGTGGTACTACTACTACTACTACGCTAGTTTGGTATCTCAGAGTTGCTTTGCAGTTGCATTCAGACAGTATTTTCATCAAAGGGATGGAGATGCAAAATCATGAACTTTAATTGCCACGAGGGCTGCTTTTTGGGTTATCACTGTCTCAGGATGACCAGGAAGAACTTTCTGTGGGGTTTAGTTAATGTAAGTCCAGGTGGATCAGTAGTATGTGTTCCTAGCATCGTACCTTCCTTTCTCTCCAGGACCTGGATACAGTACTTCATTGAGTAGACTTAAGTTTTTACAGGTAGTGGAATGAAACAAGTAAATCTAGGAGAAAAATATGGTCAGACAAGGGGTTACAGAAGTTTTTTTGCACGCCTCTTAGTGATGTGTATCTGTTGTACAGAAAAATACATTGAACATCATCATTGCACTGCTGCTTGAGGTGGGAGCTGGGAGCTTGGTATATTTACCTAGCTTAGTCCACGATACAGCTCTGAATGGACTTCCTCATTAAGAGCAATTGTCTTAGTGATGAAATTCTGCATATTAGAAACAAGGAAGGATCACAGGAACTAGAGGCCAACAGACAACCAAGGCAGCTAAGGAGCGAGGGCACGCTATGCTCTGGCTTAGGACCTTGCCTAACAGTGGTTCCTGGCAGACTGGCAGGTTTCAGTGGAAATGAAATCAGATTGATGATTCATAGCCAGTGCCTTTAAAACAACCCACTTGCCTCCAGTTGGAGTATGAGGAGGGTCGTGGTCCCTCTAAGTTTCCCTATCTTGCCTGCAGGCAGGTGCTTCCTAACTTCCCACTGCTGGCCCTCACTGGTATCACAGCAGTTCAGTCCCAGCTCTTTAGGGCATTTTCTTCCCTCTCTCCTCCTCTGTTATTTCTTTAGCTACCTCACAAACTGACAAGTGCTTCCTATAAAGGTCTTGTTTTTTCCAGGCCTGTGGTATCACCGGGGTTCAGGTTGTGGCTGTTTTGGAGAGGGGCTGTGCAGCTGAGCCATGTTGAGTTTCCTCTTCCTGCTTAGTTGATGAGGAGAGGTGGTCTCTCCTTGTGGACCTGCAGATCACTTAGAGATGTTATCCATCACAGAGGTAGAGAGAAAACCTGCAGATTTTCCTACAGAACTAAAGATTTCAAAGGATGCTGAATGCGTCAATACTAATCCTGCATTGGGCAGAACGCCAGAGTCTGCCTAATGCCGTTGCTGGTTTGACATTTGAGCCTCCATCCTAATGGATGCCGAAGCGGATCCCTCCACCTCACAGAGCCATTAATTAGAGCTTAATGACTTTCTGCGAGAAAGGTCTCGGAAATGAGACTGGGAGAATTTCCTACTGACAGTGCATGGTGTGCGTACCAGGTTGGCTTGCTTCAGTCAGACTCCGAGGTCTCTTAAGTCATATGGTCTGTGCTTATGTTTGCAGCACCTACATTCCCTCCACCCCCACCTAAACCATAAAACCTGTCCTGTGTAGAATGACAGCTTCCTCCACATCTGAAGCCATTTTGGGACTTCTCTGGGCAGGAAATGAGTTTAACCTCTTGGAGTAACAGCTCTGTTTACACCCTGAAACGCTTTTCAGTCTGCAGTAGTGATTTCTATGAATTTTTACTTTATCCAAAGCAAGTAACAAGTAACCCAGTGTTTTTTGAGGGGTATGTTTTGAGAACAGCTTCCCCTGTGCTCCCCCTTCCCTTCCCTTTTTTTTTTTTTCCTTAAACCAGGCATTGAATTCAATGTTCACCTTTAACAAGTTTAACTTTAAACCTCCCATTTTCTTAACAGAACTGGAAGGCACTGAGAGCAGTTTTTCCTTCTTGATTTTGAATGTATCTGTTTTCTTTCATGTCTATTCATTAAGATTCCTAGGCTTTAACCTCTGGCTGTGAACTGTGCTTGCGTGTTGATGACGGAGTATATGAATATAGAGTGTCTGTTTTGTAGAGAAGTCCGACCATGATTATGAGAGTTGGACACTTCAGTATTTTCTTTCAGTGTCTTTGTAAGGTGATTGGAAATTCTGAAAAGTTAGAGCAGCACTGGTAGCAATCAAATATATTTTCCCAGTAATTTTCTGGAAACTAGCTGTGAATTCATCTACATAATGCTTTTGTCAGACTACCATGTGGTGTTGCTATAGTGTGGTTAGTATTGGCTTGCATAAAACTTGGAGGAAAAACTCTGAATTTGAACTTGTTGGCACAATCATGTACTTTGGCCAGTATCACCAGCAGTAATGGTAACTTCAAAGTGGCTTTCCAAGCATTTGTATTCTGTTAATGCAACCAGGTCTCAATGGAGACTTGTTTCCTGAAGCAAGACTGTCCCATTTTGTTTTAGTCTGGTTGGGTGGCCACAGTAGTCCCTCTCCCAGGAGGCTATATAGGACACATTATGTATCAGCTACTCTAGCTCTTATACCATCCTCTGTTGAGAGTACATAAGAATTCTGAATGTGTAAGGCTTTTTTATTTAGTGCTTTAGTGGTCTGCCTGTGTTATTTTTGCCAAGCTAGGCTCTTCGGTCTCATTACAATGTGAACCAAAGCTGAAGAAAATTGTAATGATTATGGCTTTATATTTTTATTAAAAATTCCTTTTTAAAATAAATATTTTTAATATATTTTTATGAATTAGCTAGAAGCAGAATGGGGGCTTTTCATTATGGGTGGGAGGAAGGACAAGGTTCTGGGATGTTTCTGAGGGGGTCCTCCAAAAACCTCAAGAAAGGACACAGAGGGAGTTGTGCCTTCTGTAGTGAATGGATCCCAGCATTACATGCTGGGAATGCCCCTTCTGACCCAGCACTGCTTCAGGATTGAGAGGCTCAGTTCTACTGTCTTCTTTGTTTCTGCCATCCACTTATTTCTTCTCCTTTGCACGAATTAACCTCTCATTTTTGAGCTTAGGATGCCATAAATTTACCATCATGACTCGCAAAATTAATGTCCCTCTCCGTGCTCTAAATGAAAGAGACTGGCACCTCACAGCTTCAAGGTAGAAGGCTGATCAGACATGAATTCATGATGCATCTGACAGGGATGGCCCAGCACACAGCTGACCAGAGAGGGGGGCTGGTTCCATAATGCCTTCGGTTTCAGGCTTAGGAAGCAGCATGGGATGTCCAGGCTGTTGCTTGCTCACATGTAGCTCGTTAGCTACATTAATGATTATGCTGGCTGACGCTTTTAGTAGTGGGGTAGCCTTGCTGTTTCTTTGTCCTAGGACAACTTCGTGGTGGAACTGGAACAACACTTGGTTTTCAGAGCCCAGACTAGTTCTAAAACTGACTGTAAAGTTTGATTTGGTGTGTGTATTTAATAAGGATGGGGGGCTGATTATTTGGTAAGGATGGCTGATTGCTTCTTACTGAAGTCCATATAGACTATTCAGATAACTAAGGTGTAACACATGTAACAGATGGACTTGTTCTCATTAAAATTCAATAAATCACTGGGGCTCGCTTTTACCACATTGATACTGGGTCCATCCCACAGCAGCAGGAAGCTCTGTCTGACCCGTGGCCTCTGAGTTTCTCACCCATGCAATGTGAAAACAGGGAAAAGGTTGAGTTTGAGATTTCATGGCCCAGATCTATTTTGATCCAGTGACAGCAGTAGGGGCCGTTGCTGTCTAACATTTTGTTTGGACAGCTCAGAGTAAAACTCTTTAAATTATATCTTCTGGTGGAGGAGAGGGAAGGGGGAAGAACAGATTGTTTAAATGTACAATTTTAATCATGTAGGAAAGTGGCAGGAGAGGAGGTGTTGTAAAACCCCAAACCTTCATATGGTTTCATTTAAAGAGTGTAGATTTAATGAAATATCTCTTTCTTCTTCTCCCCATAAGTTCTAAAATTAATATATTATTTGTTTAGCTCTTTTCCTACCTCTTTTTTATTTTTCTTCCCCCTCCCCCCCCAAGTCCTTGTTTAAAAGGAAATGCCTAATATTATCCCTTTGCTGCATGATTGTAAAACTGCAGGTAAAGCTGTAAGTCAGATCACTTGGAAGGACTGATGTCAGCCTGGAAATCTCCTGTACTTTAGGCAGTACTTGAGAACCTAGTATAATAGCTGGGCTCTGGTCTCAAGGCTGATGCCTTGAAGGACTACATCTGCAGTGTAACTGCTTCCTTTGGAGAATGTGAAATAATTCCTTTGGGGAACAGAAAACATGAAATAATTAGTCTGTGTTTCTTTGGGGTGGGATGGGAGTGGTGGGAACAGTTAACTGCAGACATACAAGGCCCTGATTCTTGAAGGTTCAAATCCCTTAAGCTCAAGGAATCTAGAGTAGATGTCATTTTAGAGAAGCATATAGGGGAGCATTCACTCAGGGACTACTTGTATGTGAATTTAAAAGTAAACAGGTTGCTGATTCCCCTTTGGAAAGGGGGTGGCAGAGGAGAGGAGCAGAAAAGTTGAGGATGGAGGATGGCATCAGAACAAGGTGAAAG
This sequence comes from Heliornis fulica, assembly GCA_013399135.1. Lineage (NCBI taxonomy): Eukaryota > Metazoa > Chordata > Aves > Gruiformes > Heliornithidae > Heliornis > Heliornis fulica. The sequence goes on along the minus strand of VXBZ01011316.1, from coordinate 775,648 downwards.
AAGACAATTCACCCGTCAGCACTTACCCATCTCCGGAGGCTTGTGTTTAAGCACTACCATCCAGCACAGCTGCAGCTTCATTTTAGGAATCAGGAAATAAGCTGAGTGGGAAAGAAAGATAGGAACTAACAGCTCTTCTCACTGTTCAGGCTCTCCCCTTCGCGCTGGGAGAGCAAGGAGAGAAGAGCTTTTCTCCTGCGGAAGTATGTGCCATTCACCGTCGGGCACCACTGCTTAGTGGAGAAAATGGTAGAGAGGGAGAAAAGGACTCGTGGAAGTGTATGGTCCCAGCTGCCTGAGTGAATTAAGCACGGTGCCTGTGTGAGTTTTGCTGACGCTGTGCCTCCCCAGGATCTGGGCTGGGGGGGAAACACTGAGTGGGAAAGCAAATGACAGGTGTGAATCTGCTGACATTTTGTTTCCAGTGGCTTTGCCATTAACAGCCAAGCTCCTGCTCTCCGCTTTAATAAAACCCTTTTAGAGCCCCATTAGTGCTGCCTTTGTTTTTTCTAGCCTGTTTCATATATAATTGTGTCTTGTTTATGGAAAATCCTGAGGTGAAGTGGAAGCAATCTTTTCAATCCAGGTGGCAGCACAGTGGAAGCCAAATCCTGCTCCTGCCAAGGACCAGTGTGTTCCTGAACCTTCACGCTTCTTCCTTTTTACCCTCCCACTGTATTCTTGCCAGGACCGAAAACAACACCGACTTGGTGGGTGGTTCATCTTGAGGTAACTGAAGATGTCTTATGGGCTCTTTTGCACCATTTTGAACTGTACTGCCTTTTGTGGAGCCTGGGGCAAGAGGGGACACCTGTATGTGGGTGGATCATGTCCTTGATTGTGCCACAGCTGGGTGCTGCCAACACATCTCTGCTCTTAGCATTGAACTTTTGGCAACTGTACATACCTCTGCTCTGAGTGTCTCTCCCAGGAACTTCTGGGCTTCTGTGGTTATCTGACAGAGGTTTTAAAAAACAATAGCGATGCTGCTATCACCTGCCAAGACTGATTATGAAGTGCATTCCCAATAGGTAACAGGTTGGCACTGTAGAAGTTAACACTCACTGATATCTGCTCCTTGGCTTCTTCCAGCCCATATCTGGGCAGCCATAGCTATCAGCTAGTGCTTAAATAACAGACGTGTCAGGCACTGAAAGCAGAAGCTACCTGTAGAGTAACCCTGACCCTGATAACGCTTAGTTACAGCAGTAACAGAAGAAATACTAAACGTCCTTTTCTGTGGTACTTTTGGTCATTTAGTTGTCTTCTGCTAGGTGGTGCCTATGTGGCTTGTGAGTTGCAAGGCTCACAAGCTGCCGAAGCAGTGCAGTCTGCATAGTGGCAGTGGGAAGTCTGTGCTGCATTGTTGATAGCCCTATACAATCTTGTAGCTTTGAAGAAGTGATGTACAGGAACTGGCATATTGGCTAACACTGTTTTCAAGTCCTAAGTTTTATGAAGCCAAATTTTGGACTGAAGTAACTTTTATTTTTAATTGTCCCCACATTCCAAATTAGAATGAGAGAAATGTTCATTTGGCTTACAATGTAACACTTGATTTACAACAACATATTTTTATGTTTCACATAATAGGAGAGTAGAGAGATTGAGAGATTGCTCTTCAACTTGCTCTTTGGGATCAAGGAGATCTGTACCCAAAATTACATTCTCTGCCTTTCCCTTCAGTACTGCTTGCAAGTTCCTTTGAGTTACTATTGCTGTACTTCAAAACTCTGTTTGGAGTTTCATCTTCATTCAAACGGGGTCTGTGCCATGAAGAGGCTTGCTGACCCATCCTAATAGCTGTTTAAAGCCATGGTACTCTGCCTTGCTTGTGTGCTGTTTTTCTTCTTCCTTATAGATTAGTCAATCTAGAACAGTTTCCCTAGTGACTTCAGCCAAGCTAAAACCAGAGGGAATGTTAATCTGATTGAGGACGAGTGATGGGATATCCTACAGTTCTTAATCTACTTTAAGAAACAGTCCTCCCAAATAGGCTCACTGAAGCTACTTGTCACCCTGCTTCCTTTGCAGCCCCTTGATTTAGCCCTGTGTGCTTCATATTCTCTTGGACTTTAGGAGCATCTGAAGTAAAAAGAAAAATTCTGGAAGTACTAGTGAGTTATCTTTTGTTCATACCTTGCCACATCCCATTGCTGCCTGGCCAAATACATTCCCAATACATCTAAATGAGGGGCAGCTTACCATGACAAGTACCCCGATAGCCACCATCAAGTTGTTAAAACCAATTGAGTGAGAAACAAGGAAGCTTCCCCATGAAGCTTTGGAGGGAAGCTCTGCATGTGCATCACTAGAATAGCTAACCATTTCCAGAGAGAAACCCTGTGCAGGAGATTACACATTTAGGCATATTATGGAGTCTCCTATACATTAAAAATTGTGCATGTAGTATAGAACCATATATGTAAGTATATGTGTTTGTGTAGACTATTGGAATTATGGACAGTTGCAGAGCTGGTAAATGGTCAAGCACATGTTACCATGTACTTCACAACAAAAGAGATGCTAGCAGAAGTAAGCTGTCACATAATGATTGTCATCATCCTCTTGTAGGCAAGCTGGCTAAATTATTGATGCTTGATCTTGCCACCAGTATCTTGCATTATGGAGATGTAATAGCAGCTTCTCCTCCAGACATAGTGAAAGAGATCAAGTAGCTTCACCCTCAAGAGACGAGTTTACTGTTCTTTCCAGGTTATGTTTTGATTGCTTGATCTCATTTGGTGAATGATACTCCTTCAGAGGTAGCCCCAGTCTCTCTAAGGCCCTACTGTTGGCAGTGTGTGGTTTTCACAGCTGAAAACCTGGAGCATGAGCTGGCTTATTTAGGATTTGGATGATACGGTACTTCCCATTCAAAGTGCCTTTTCCTGTGTTGTAGCTTCTTGCACTTACTGTGAGTAACCCAGCAGCGCTACCTGCCTGTTCCCCCAAGGACAGATAAAAAGGACTCGCAGTTGTCACTGACCCGTCCTGGATGTCAACTTAAAATGAAAAGTGAAAGGCTGATAGCCTGTTAATGATCCCCTGGGGTGACCATTTATCTCGTGTGTCATTTTCTAGTCCTTAAACACTTGGAGAATCACAGAACAAGTCCTGAATGTGTCACTGGCACCACTCAGAGATGATACTGACAAGTACTGCGTCTTTTGCAGCCCTGCTATTGTGACCTAATCCCATGATAACACGAATCATTTTAATGGAGATGTCATCTGCAGTTTAAGCCCTCAGCATCCAGTCTGCCCCATCATTTTATCTGCCAAGTATAGCAACATAACTCAATGATAGTGTTCAAATTACACCAACAAAAAATGGTGGAAATGTTGCTCTTGGTTTCTACTTTTATGTACAGTGTATTCACCTCCTGCAGCACAAATGTCAAGCAGAAGATATTAAGTGTAGAGGGGCTGCTGTTCAAGAGCAGTTCACTTTTCCTGCCCAAATAGTAATGTTTTCCCTTTCTTAGGGTCTTTCACTACAAACAAATAGTTTCAGTTGTATGGAATCATAAAATGTGAAAAATATACTGAAATGCTGGATGCTACTTTTCCTGCTTTGGTGAATATTCCACCACAGTGGAAACTGCAGCAAATATGAGAAGGTAAGTATTCATCAGTGTTGCATTTAAGGTCTGGAAAAAAATAACGTGGGTAGGAGCTGAGAAGAGAATGAGGTCAGATTGGAGGATCTCTGCCGACAGACAAAAGGAGTTAACTTAAAGAAAATTAAAAGCAGAAACACACTGATCTGTGTCAGAATGTGGTTCTTGTCCTATATATATTTATGTGGTTAGCTTTTAAGAAGCTGGTCCTATTAAGACAAGAAAAAAAACTATGCTTTGATCGGGAAGCAAGCAGAAGCGAATCATTCAGCAACAAAGCAAGCAGAAATATGTTATTTTTTCAGCTAATAAGACTATTCTCTCTGAAAATAAATTGAGGTTGAGTTAAACCTTGTGTTAGTCAGGTGTCCAGGGAGTTCTTAACCCACAGTTTGCACTCATTTGCATTCTCATAGTGTCAGCACTGATGTTGGGGGCTGAACAGGCCTCATACAGAGAGTCCTTTGCTAACATTTTCTGCAGCTCCTTCCCCTGGTGAGCTCTGTGGTGTTTCACATGAAGCAAAGAAAATGTCTCTCATGATGCCTACCTTTAAGTACATGTAGTGGGCATGTGTTTCTCAGGAATATCATGCAACCTAGTGATTTGCTTGATGTATAGAAATCAGAGGGTACTGGTGAGCTGAGGAGGAGGCAACAACTGGCAGTTTTAGAGACCTTGAGCTCATTGACTTACTCATCTATAAAGGTGTGCTCCTCTGGATTGTCTTGTAGAAATGTTTTGAAGATGACCACAACAGCCATTGCAAAGCATTAAAAATTGTTACAGCCAGAAGTCTTCCATGGAGAACTGGTATTAAGGAATTGAAAACTATTTAATACACCTTGTTGTGGTCAGCCTGGAACTAACTAAAACTTCTGCCCATCTGTATTTCTGGTTTATATTTCTTGTGACAAAATAAATCCCCTCTTCTCTTAAATGAGTGGTCAAGAATGTTGAGAAAATGTTTCCAAGGCATTAGAACTTGGAAATAAGGCGTTTTCTAGAGGCTGCCTTCAATCAGGGCAGGCATGCATAAACAGTGTTAAACAGCTATGTTATTATTACTATTACCATTAGCTGTTTTTTCCACGTGTTTAGTGTAGGGCTGCCTAAAAGTTGTCTCTCCAAAGACAGAGCATGCCGCTGTTTGTTGGGGTCTTCTGGTTGTATTGATTTTTATAAATCACAGATTTCATATGTCTTCTCATTTGCATGAAATGCACCTTCTAGAGAGAGCGCAGGTCTTGGAGTAAAATTATCTCATTAATTTCAAGAACCTGGACTCCAAGTTCCACCAGAGTCCACCAGGACTACATAGATGCTGTGGACTTGTGCTGGTATTGAGCAAAACATGGCTTTAGGCAGAGATAGGGTGAATGTAGGTCCCTGAGACATTATTTTGGCCTCTAAGTTAACGTAACCTTGTGTCTCAATTGAAGAAGAAACTGTTCTGTATCCTAAAGCAAAATCGTCTTCAGGATTCTGACAGTGGTCTGAAACTTAGCAATATTACTTACTTTAAATCAGATTATTGTTATTTAATGTTCTCAACTGTCCTCAACTCAGGTGTGGAACACCTGACTTGAATCCTAGAGATATTTGTGAAATGGGGTACCTTACCCAAATTGCTTCTAGCTCCTAGTCCAGCATCTTAAATGTGATTATAATTAGAGAATATTTAAGAGGTGGTTTATTTGTCTTTCTGTTTTCTATTTGATGCATTGTCAAAGAGAGGAAAATCATAGAATTTGTTAATGTAGGTGCTAAAAGATCATGCAATGTTCTCCAATTTTCAGAAGTTATCTACATCCAGGTAGTTTAATTTGTATCAGTGGGATTATTTACATACATAATAGTTTCAGATGTAGAAAAAGGCTTCAAATTATATAAAGAAGAGGTTAGGAATAAAAGATAGTGATTTCCCACTGTGATTATCAGTGAATGGGACAATTGTCATGAAGCATGGATATAAAAGGTCTGTTTCCAATAGCTGGAAATGCAGAAGAGAGGGCTTTTAACACACACACCAAAAAAAAAAAAAGACAGCAAGCAAAGAGTGATAGAGTGGAAGCAGCAGGAATGTGAGACAGAGAGTGAGAAAATCAGGCTAGCCACTCTGTATACTCCCTGTCACCCCAATTCCCTTCTCTCTTGGTGTTGTGTGGATAGCCAAGAGAGAAGGAACCAGGCAGCATAGCTGAAGAGTTGATGGAACTGGCTTGAATGTTACAGTGTGCAGTGCTCTGTGGGATTTACTTTTCATCATTTGGTATGTTTATCTACTCATGCAGGACACATTATCTTGAGCTGTGGTGTGCTCCAGAGCACTAGTGTGTGGCAAATGTCCCAATTGATAAGATTTATCTTTGCATTTTATCACGGTAGAGAATTTATTTAACCCAATCTTCTTTTCTTCTGCTTTATTCATTAGCAATCCCTTTAAGGGAGATGTTTAATGTAAATAAGGATATTAAAATATATTACTGAATTTTGAGATGACCTCTATTTTTATTGCCCAGCTCTGCGGTGTATGAGGATAAGTCATAAAGTATCCATCAGTCTTGGTTCCTTACTGTGGTAGGCAGAGTTCTGATGATGAACAGGGAAAGAAACCTTTAGCTGAAAACAAGGTGTGTGCTTCCCCAGCCTCTAACAATGTTCAGCATATCCACTCCCAAGTGCAGGAAAATGTGCAGACATGGTCTCAGCTCTGTTATATTTTAGCCCCAGCCGGCAGCTGAGCACCACTCAGTCTCTTGCTTGGTTCCCCCTGTCTCCAGTCAGGGGAGGCATAGGTGGTTAGGGATAAGGAAAGTTTTCTGTGACAGCAAAAGGAGAGAGAAATAACAATAAGAGGACTTACAGCAAAATATACAAACCTTGTGATAAACAATACAGTTTCTCACTGAACCACACAACTCAGACCATACAGCTCAGAGCCATCCCAAATCTGGACCATCCCCAAGCCATGCATCCTGGAGCTGTGCACTCCTCCCTATGCTGAGCATGACATCATTGGGTTATTTTGGGTCATCTGTCCTGGTTGTTTCCCCTCCCAGCTTTCTGGGTGCTTGTGCTGCTTGTGGACAAAAAGTGTATTAAATTTTGCTCTAATGTTGCTTGTGGATGCTAATTAAGCCCATGAGAGTGTGCTAACTATGTTTGAGAGTACCATCTGAGACAACCAATACTAACATTGAGGTGATTGTAGGTGGTTAGGATTTCAGGGTGATGGATAAATGTATGCCTGAACAACACTGTCCTTCCTGGAGACAAGGAAGACATTCCAAATCAGAGCCCATCAATTCACTGTCTTGTTGGCCATGTGTAAGCTATACTGCTATGAGGATGACTTCAGAGAGTGGGAACTAGTCTTTCTTATGTTTTCTGGATGCAGTAATCTCAGGGAAAGGACTTGGGAGAATTGTTGGCACCAAATCTGTATAGAAAACAATCCACAGAAGTTTACACCAAGCTCAGCTGACTGCAGAGATGGTGCTTTCAGCTGTCTGTTTTCTACCTCAGGCCTGTGGTGTCAGTGGAGTGGTTGTATGCTTCACTGGACCCCATCCTACAGATGGGAGAAGAAGCCATGTCTCTGCTGGTGCTGAGGCAAAGTGAGAGCTGAGAGGGCAATTTCTGCAGTCCCAGAAATGTGGTCTGTCTGTTCTGATTGGGTCCTGCTTAGAGTTCTGGACACTGGTTGTCCTGCTAAGTTTGTCTGTAATTGGTGGCATTGAATAAATATTTGGAAAATAAACCTGCCTTAATTGCATTACACTGTAATTGAACAATCACATTGAGCACTGATCTTAAAATGAAATACATGATAAAAGCTAAAGCATTCAGATGATACAAACATTGACTTTAGAATCAATGTCTCTTTAACGTGATCATCAGAAGTATTCCCTTATTTAAAAGATCTTTCACAAAGTTTCATCGAGGTTACATTCATTTAAATTTTTATTTAATTTGATTTTTGAAAGGTCGTCACATACTCTATTTCCTTCTAACTCACCAAGCTCCACTGTAATTGTTTGTGCACTTTCAAGCCTAATTGTACCTTAATTACTTTTTTCAGGAGGGTCTATATGGATAGAAGGGTCAGTAGGTAGGCTGAGTTGAGGCTTAAGTTTCTCAGTTTTCCTCATTACAGTTTCCTAAAATTGTCCAGTTTCCAAGAAAATAAAGGAATCCCAGTTATGCCTGGATGAGTAAAATGGCTTAGTAATGTATGTGCAGTTTAGGCTTGCTCTTAATGGGTTAAAGTCTTCATGAAGAATTTAACAATTGATAGAAATCTATGTTTGAGAAAAACTCCGTTCCTATAATTGAATAAAACCTCTGAGAAATGTCACTGCTCATGCTTATTTTTCCTGAAGATGCCTTTAGGGATTTGGACAATAGCAGAAAGATCTTCTCAAGGGTGAAGTCATACACGTGCCTATGAGAATGTGTTGATCTGAAAGCAGTTTTAATTACAATGTGTAGTAACTGGTTCATTTTAAACCTTGCTAAAGACTAACTCTTAAATGAGATATATGACAGAAATAATATTTTGATTTTTGCTAGGATGAGTTGAAATTTGAAGCCCATAGGAAACAGTCTAAACAAAGCTAAAATAAAAGCACTCATAACCTTTCAGGTAACAAGCTAATTGAGCACAGCATCATCTTAGAAATACCACTTTAGGGACAACCAGCCCTTCATAATAGCTTTTGTCTTTTTTGTATGTGCAGCTCCAGTGTCAAACCATGTGTGAAACTCAGTGTAGAATATACCCATTTTAGCCAGAACTGTACAGGAGTGCATACAGCTGTTTCACAATGCAAAACAGGTCTCAGATGGGAAAAATCCTTCTGTTTCATTTAATGTAGGGGTGGAAGTGTTTCCCCATCCTGGAAGTGCACTTGAGATATGCACCTGTCAGGGCAAATCTCTGCTGTGTGTAACAAGTACTTTTCACAATTTTTTTTTTTTTTTCAAAGATCCATAGTACTGGCCTGTATATAAACTACGCAAAAGATGCAGTAGTCAGCATGAGAAGAAGCTTAAAAGGTGGCTGTCTGGGAAATGTGTACTTTAGATGAACAGATGAGAATCCTGTGACTGATTGATTATGGACATCTAGGAGTAAATATCAACATGGTAGAGTGCACAGCAGCTTGGAAGATGGAAGACCTAATTTATTTGTGTTCTGGACATCAATTTGCCATGTGCCTTTGGGACAAATGTCAAACTGTGATGCCTGAACATGCCCATTTCTTTGAGTTGAACTTCACATTGTACCACATAAAGCACTCCATTTCCAATTCACAAGTTGGTATTACTGAGCATTGGACAGATATCAGAGTTTAAGGGTAACTTTATGCAGGCAGCCTTCCGCTGCTGGACCTCTCAAGGGTTTTTTTTTGAGGACTGGTTATCGTATTTGTTCAATTTGTGTGTTATGCTTTATTTGTTGTCTGTAAGATATTGAACTGTCTGGTACTTCAGCCTCTTCTACAGACACAAACATTATTGGAAAATGATTTAGTGAAACCCTCTCCCCTACTCGTACGTATTTTGAATGATGACTGGTTTATGGGTTTGGAATAGCAGTGCTCTGTGTACTAGAGAAGCTGTTTTTTCATAATCACTTTAACTGTGGTTGAAGTTGGTGGTTTGTGGAAAGCCTTAAATTTTATGTATTATATGTAGGTTGGGGTTTGTTTGGTTTGGGTTTTTTTTTACTTGAATAAATATGAATAGTTTTCGAATGCATCTTTTACAAAATGTTGATACAAACAAAATGTTAAAAAAATAATTAGCTCTGGTCACAAGTATTTCTTAGGGAAAGAGAAACAATGCCACAATTTCAAAATTTGATGGCCATGTTTCGGTAAAGGAAGAGTGACAGTGTTCATTTCACTGGGATTAAATGCGTTTAACTGGATTTTAGGTGATGGCAGTAAGAATAGGCCTCATTGATTTTAGTAGATTCACCGGGTGAGCATGTGGTCTAGTATTAACAGTTGTCCTGAAGATAACAATAGATTTTAAATTAAAGAGATTTTAAGTCCTAATTCCCTACAGTTGTTCACATGAAAGGATCTGATTTCATTAGGACTGCCTTTGTCGGTAGGGATTTACAATCATGTCTAAGATATCCATGGCTGAAAAAGGGTGCTCAGCTAGAAACATTATTTTTCAGCTCGCAAACTTGGTTTGTAATTTAGCTTGATGTTGAACATGCATAGGTTCTGAAAAACTCACACAGGAACCGGCAGAACAACAACTGTCTGCCTGTCTCCGGAGTGCAGACTCTCCACAAGTTTTCCCCTTACAGATTTGTTGTGCTAACCTGTTAATAACTTAAATGATTAATGGATGAAGTTACCATTTAATACGGACTGATGCCTGGGTAAAAAAAAGGAAGATTTTTTTTTTTTTCATGAGAAACCATGTCAGTATGTTGTTAAAGATCCATTAAGTTTCTTCAGAGTGATGACACAACTTGAATCTGCATCACTTCTGCTTTAGAGACAAATTCCCAGTAAAATGAGGACCAGCGGGATAGCAATAATATCAGTTGCACACGTTATTTGCAATTTAACAGACCTTTAAAAAAGGATAATGTTCATTGAGGGAAATTGTTCTGTAATGGTGTTGGACAATCTGAATGTACCGTATACTAATGATCACATATTTTTGAGAGCGATTTTCAAGTAATTTCCACCAAGTTAGTAGATGGTTGTCTCTTCTATACTCATAATTGTATACTTCATATACTACCCTACAGCAAAAGTGACTGGAAAAAGTATGCATTAATGAAAAAGGTGGGAGGATTACTTACAATGATCGATTAAATTTTCAACTTATCTCCTACTTAGTGCAAATGATAATACTTGTCTTATGCTTTTCACCTGCAGGTGTCTTTATCTCTGTAGAACAGATTTAGTTATTTAAAGGAAAGAGACCTGAAGTTACAGGTGGGATAAAGTCAAATCATCAAACTTGGGTTACAAATTTTGATTTAAAAGCCTGAGGTTTATAGCCCTCTGGTATATATGGCCTTAATATGGATTTCCCAGTCAGTGAGGGCTCTGGTAGTTACTTGTCACAGAACAGTGCTCTTTTATCTTCTTTTTTTTTTCCTGCCAAAAGGTGCTGACTCTGCACATGTGTTTGGCAAAGGGAGACAAGTCTGGAGATGATTGAGATACCTCTGGTGCCTGGCACTCCACCTGTGCCCAGGAGCTTAAATGGCCTCTTGTATACAGAGCCTAGAAATACAGAGCCTACAGCCCTTTGGCCTAAGTCCTCACACCATTGCTAGACCTATGCCACTTGGGCTGCTACCACAGCGTTTGCCACCATGCCAGCATGCACAACATCCATGGCTGGGATTTTTGTTTCTCAGAGGTGATGAACCCAGTGCTACTATCCCCTCAGCCTCCTTTCCTGGGTGGCTGGTTTCAGCAGTGCTTGTGTGGAGCCCATAATGGCAGGTCTGCCTAAATCCAGCATGCGCTGGGCCTTGCTCCTCATCTCGGCTTTGTCCATTGGCTAGGCGGATCATAGCTCAGGCCTGTTGGGTTTCTTGACCAGCTTCTTTCAGTTGCCATTACAGCTTTCTCAGTTTCAACCCAGCCTCCAGTGTATGCAGCTCATGAACATGTGCATGCTGCAGGTTTCAGGGGCCCTTCCCATTGCTTCAGGATCTTGATTTCACACTTTCTTTTTACTTTT